>CABHPR010147324.1:0-49056 GCA_902168415.1 Peromyscus melanophrys
ACACACACACACACACACACACACACACACACACACACACACATATATATATATATATATATATATATATATATATATATATATGACAAAAACAAAAAAAGGAAAAAGAAAAAGAAGAGAAATTCATTTCTCTGTTACATTTAGATATAAAATTGTCTCCCCTGGGCTTATATATTTGTACACTTTTCCTCCTACTGGTTAGTCCTATTTGGAGAGGTTATAGAACCTTTTTCAAGTGGAACTTAAATGGAGGACATATATTATGAGGGCAGGCTATGAAGTTTATAGCCCAGTCCCACTACATGACTTCTCTTTGTGCTAAGTGTTCCACTAAGATGGGAAGACATAAGCAGTCCCTTCCACACCCTGCCAGTGCCATGAGATAAATGCAATTATGCCTTGTCTGTCACAATGGACTGCATACCCAAAACTGTGATTCAGATTATTCTTTTCATTCCTTAAGTTTCTTCCTGACAACAATTGGTCACAGCAAAGAAAAAATAATTATCAAAGAGAATAGAAGGAACACTGAGTGGTTTTTTTGTACAGATAGAGGTTGTATCCAAGGATATGGCATGTCTCAGTAAACCATAATACTATTCCAACACAAAAGGGGAGGTTTTCACAGAGGCTACTGCAATAAGGAAGCAAGACAAAGACTGGGTCAGAATTCATCTCTGCCAGAGCGAAGTGTGGGAACATTGTTAAATTTCAGGAATGAACTAGGAGAAAAGCCCTAACGGAAATGGAGATATATGGGTCTATGGGATAATGGAGGCATACTGTTCTGCTTGTGAGCATGGGATCCTTACTATGATCAACTGCACTGTACTTACTCATTCATGACCACACAGAGGTTAGACTCCTGCCTTCCTGGGAAACAAGGCATGACCTTCTCTGATGATAAGTAAAAGGGATGGATCCAAGGTCCCTAATAATGACATCCTTACATGTTTAATCCAGTAAGAGGCATTTAAAAAGATTTATGTGAATCTTTATACCTCAAAGATGGAGAGGAAACATTAGCAATTAAGAGATTTCTAAAGAAAAGTTCCTCAGCAAATAGAGGTGAAAGGCCTAGAGCCAAGAAGAAACCTGCCTGCAGCTTATTGAAAAGGGGAAGGAATTGTTAAGACCAAGAAGGTAGCCTCTATCACTTGGCATGGATTTATACTGCTTCAAAAATGAGCTGGATGCTAAAATAATCTTTACCCCCAGACACTGCCAAAGAAGGAACTCAGTGAAGAACACTTCAAAGTAGAAAGATAATGGGAAACAATTATACTGAAAGGTGCCTCTCTTTCAAGGTCCAGTTTCTGTGAGCTCCTTCTGCAGGCTTATAGCCACCACTGTGCTGCAGGCTGGCTGATTGAATCTGGGGCTTACAAATGCTACCAAACTCTATCATAAGTGATGGTATTCACAGTCCCACACACTTTTATATGAAAATCCTCACATCCTGCTTTAATAGATGTGCTAGCTGTTTGGTCCACTCTATTGTTAGAAAGGACTTAGCATTGTCCTTAACTGCCCAAATGCAGTCAATAATCTCCTATCCTCTGAACCTAACTAGAATTTTGTATCTACTTTAGTGAAAAGCTCGCCTTCCCAAAGAAGCTGTGCAAGCCTCACTGCTCATAGTTTTGACCTGGTTCTTGTAGAATGCTGCTGCTTGGGTGGTTTTAGGAGTGATTTGCAGTCTGACTTATTTACATTTTTTGTTGCTCTTCCAAATCTGCTAGATCCTTAAAGTTATCTTCCAAGTCCAGCTTTCTACTTTCTCACTAGCTTGTAACAATGGCTGCAAAAGGAACTCCTCTGTAAGGATGCAGTTTGGTTTGACCAGCACTTTCAATTGTCCCCATATTTGTGGATTACACTTAATTCAGCAATGTGCTGTATTCATCCTCATCTGCTGTGCATTTGGCAGAACTCATGTCTTGTTCTTTTGATTTTTATTTTTTGCTGCATCGAATATCTTTAGATATTTAGTCTCAGTTAGACAACATCACATATTTGCATTATCATCATGAGCCCTTTACACACACACACACACACACACACACATAAAGTTTTTACCATAATACCATAGCCTTATTATACCTGACTGTTAAATTAAGAATGAATACAATGGACTAACTTTTATAAAAGTACCTTTAACTCTACTTGACACAAATCTAGTCAGTAGTAGATATGAAATATATATTCTATCTCTTTAGTAAGGAGAGGGTGATACTTGAGGAGTGCTTCGGAGTAAGGAGACATATTGTTACACATATTACAAGATAAATTATGGAGGACAGCTCTACCTACACTCTAGTTAGCATTTTGCTTCACCAATATATAATAGAAAACATTCTAAAAGAGCAACCTGACTATGGTGATCTGCAACATATTCAAACAAATCTCACAGAAAATAAAAAAAAGCTTTGTGAGACATTTTATACCAGAGAAAACCAGCATATCTAATTATATCAGCTTTTGTTGCTTTGCACACAAGAAACTCCCTCAGTTATTCCTCTTGTCCCTTAAATAGGTATTCACATAAGCAAATCATTAATTATATTAGCCTCGATTCCTATATCAGAGTGTCTAGCATAAGCATTTAAAAGAAGAAAGGTTTGTCCTGAATACATCATTTTGGGAGGCCCAGCCCATCATTGCATGGAGAGCTTGGCAGAGAAGTACACATCATGGCATACAGAAAGCAGAGAATAGATTTACAGGAAGGAGCTGGGCAAGATGTGACCTTCATGGACACTCTTCAGTGTTGTTCAAATGTTAAAAGGTCTTATTAATAAAAAACCAGGTACCAGATATTGGGGTGAAAGCTGAAAGATCAGAGAAGCAGAGCAAGCCCCAGCCAACCTCACCTCACCAACTCTTCAGCTGAACCTTTTTCCACGAATCCTCAGACTGAAAGCCTCTGAGTCCTCACTCGAAAGGCCTCAGCCAAAACGAGCCTTTAGTTCCAGTCCCCTCGCGCCTTACATAACTTTCTCTGCCCTACTATATTACTTCTTGGGATTAAAAGTTTATGTGCTTCCCAAGCAAAGGCATGAGATCTCAAGTCCTGGGATTAAAGGTTTGTGCCACCACTGCCTGGCTCTGTTTCTCCCCAAGACCGAGTCAATCTCATGTAGTCCAGGGTGGCTTTGAACTCACAGAGATCCAGATAGATCTCTGCCTCTCCAGTGCTAGAATTAAAGGTATGTGACACCACTGTCTGACCTCTATGTCTAATCTAGTGGCTTGTTCTGTTCTCTGATCGTCAGGTAAATTTTATTAGGGTATAAAATATATCACTGTACTTCAGTGTCTTACTTCTTTAGGAGTACCCTGCTTCATACCTTCCACCACCTTCCAATAAAGCCATCATATCATGGAACCTCCAGGTTTTAAACCATTGAGTAGCACAGTGCCCCAGTAATCTACTCATCAATGGAAATGCCACCACAGGCAGACACATCAATAATGTGTGTCATGAATTTCTTAGGCATTTCTTGACCAATAACTTTGGGGAAAAAAAAAACTATCATACTTCAAGCAATCTACATCTTGTCACACATGCCAACAGAGCCACACAGGTCCAGAGGATGAAGAAATTCTACTTTCCTAAATTGTCTACAACAGCGTTCGTTCCTGGACCTTCTGTTCTATCCCTTGGTCACATGTATGCCTTTGTGATGGTGTAGGCAAAGAGAATAATGTCTATCTCTAAAATATAATTATTTCTGTGCTTTAAAGTACTATATAAAAAGAGCTGGACTTTTTCAAGGTAGATAATATGATATTCTAAACAGAAAGGCAATGGTTTAATTAGACATGTTTGGTGTCACTGGTTGAGATTCTGAGTGCCCCGGGCTCTGAAAGACACGAGAAATCAGGTAACTTGATTTGGTCCCTGTTTCTGAATTATCACTAAAGCCATTTGCATGTGTGTTTCTGTAGTCTCCAAGTGATGGGAGAGCTGGGCAGTGAGCACTAGTTGGGATTAAAATTTCACTTCTTTCTTGAATTCGTACAAAGTTCAGATAAATCTCATCCAATGATAAAGAACCTCAATAAAAGATAGGGGAAAATTCAGTCAAATTTTACATACCCAATTATAGGAGCTCAAAACCTGGTAGAGTGGATATGTTTAAAGGAAAACAAAACAAAAAACAGAAAGGAAGAAATCAAAAGGCATGTTTTCTAAGGAAAGACTTGTTTTCACTGTCTTCACATCTTCACATAATATATCTAATCCTATACTGCTTCATTCGCTCATTCTGATAGTTCTACTTATAAAAGCTAATTAGATACTTGCAAGCTCAACAAAGTGAGCACATGACATAGTTGTCATTGTAGAATGGCAGGGGGACCTTTGTCCTCAGCTTATACTTGGGAGCAGTTCCTATTGCTTGGATCTATGATGCTTGGTAAGATTGTGTAAGTGCACACAGACAGCTACCATCTATTTGTTTCACCAGGACTCTTTATTGTATATTTTTATTAGCCTCATATATTTATATTATAGAATTCAACCCTAGTTCTTGCTCTTACATACACAGACCAACAACCAAATTGTCTTGATTTTCTCTAACAAAATACCTTTCTCAGATTATTTTAATAATACTATTGTAATAAAAATATGTTGGTAAGGAAGTCTCCATTTATTTTGTAGACCCAAAAGGCATCAAATATTTTAATCTGTTGGGCTAAAATGATAGCTTAGTATGTAATTTCAGTGTTAATGAAGAAGAAATATGATGATGTCAGTGGGATAAGTAAGAAATTCTGAAGGGAAAGATAAACATTATGGCTTAGACTATATATTTCATGTTTGATATCTGTATAGCGCTGTCTAGAACAGATAAATGAAACCAAGAAAAAGCTCAAGGATAGCTGCATTGTTTAGAGATTTTTCTCTGTAGAAACAACAGCTAAAACCATCAAAATGAGTGATCTCCCTAAACAACAGTGTAGGTGATAATATCATTTCATTAGGGGTTAACTCACACACTATTCACAATGGCCTCCAATATCCTTAAGCAATTTATTATCGCTTAACTCTAAATGTACTTTAGTTGGGCAAATTTTACGAGTGTACATTTTTACCACTTATACAAGAGAGAGATGAGAGACATCCTGGGCTGTTGGAAACCATCAGAAGATGTCCATAGACAGTGAAGAAGAGCAGAGGAAGCGCTGAGCGAATAGAACTGTGGTCAGATAACACGAAACTGAAACATGTCAGCCACAGGAAGACTCTATTTCCTCTGCTGTTGCCCCAGATGAGCTCAAGGGATGTCCCAGTGTGCTCTGGAATCCGGAGCTGTGTTCTGAGAGGACAAGGTGGGACTGCTGTACCTTTTCAGAGGCTAAGTAGCAGAAAGCCCTGATGATGTCAGTCCCATCCTTACTGCCCCAGAGGCAAGAATGTAACTTTCTCTGGAATTCTGGAAGGAAGCTGACTTTGACAACAGAAATCCTGCTGCTCTTTAAGGGCACACAGACCAGACCTAACTGAATGACTGAAATGAGTATCCCCTCATTTGTCAAAATGATTCAAATGCCAATCCAAAGAGTAGGGGATCTGCATATTCCAATGAGGAACAATCCTGACCAGGGGCCTCAAACATTCTAGCTGATGTTATGGCTTACTTTTATTAAAATTTTCAGTGTTTTTATTATTGTTTATAATTCACACATTTTCATGGCACTATTCATTTTTCTATCATGAGGAAAGATTCAGTGGCTGTTCTTTTCTATAATTATATTTTTTCTACATTTATAGATCCATAAAAGTTTCTCTCTACCCCTCATACCTGTAACCATGTGATTCCCATTCAAGTTTTACTTTATTCCTTCCCAGTGCCTTTTTCATTTTACTAAAATATTGATATTCATAATTCTACAAAACATACAAACTGCATTTCCCACAACTGGTATAATTGTCCTTTCATCTCTACACCTTGCCTATGAGAAAAGTGAAAAAAGTGAAGACATGTCCCCAACTAGAAATCAACCCAGGGCAATCAGCCTACCTTCCCCAAAACAGGAGACCAAAAATAGAATTTTGAATGAAGACAACTTACTAGTTGGGCCCATATAACAAATGAAAAGGTATGCCAAAAGAAGAGCAAGATTTTTTAATTATATGCAAAAATCAATAGGGAAGAACTAAGAACATCAGGATCCATCCACTGTGACACCTATAGAGAGAGAATACGAGTCTCCAGTGATGGGAACCAAAGTCTGGAAGAAGCTTGAATAAAAAGAAAGATGGCAGAGACCTACTTTAAAGAAAAATATATCAGTGGTGCTGGGAGATGGTTCAGTAGTGAATACCTCTTTCAAGAACCCAGAAGAACCAACATTGGTTCCTAGTATCCACATCAGGCTATTCATACTCACTTGTCTCTTGAGCTTCAAGGGATCCCGTATCTTCTGGCCTCCAAGGTCAGACAGACAGACAGACAGACAGACAGACAGACACACACACACACACACACACACACACACACACACACACACACACCGAAAAGGGCACATGTATATCTGCACAAATGTGACTAAAAGTAAATCTGTCTTAGAAAGTACCACTGACTATATAAAGGACTCAAATAAGCAGATGAGCATTGAACATCTATATAAGAAAGATACTCAAGTATATGAAAACTTAAGGATCTTGGGGAAAAAATTTGAAATGACAGGAGAAATTTAAGCAAGGAAATTATATTACATAAAGGAATAAACAGACATTCTGGAAATGAAATAAGCAGTCATATACATACATAAATACACACATATACATATATGTATATCTAGAGAGAAGGAGAGAAATTGTAATATAATTAGATAATTTCTCTCTTCCCTTTCCTCCCTCCAAATCTTTCCATATACCCCTCCTTGCTCTATCTCATAATTTTATGACCTCTTCATTCATTGGTTGCTTTTTAAAGGCATATATGTATATACATATACATATATTCCTAAATACAACCTTCTGTATCTGTATAATGTTACTTCAATATATATTTTCAAGGCTATTTGGTATTGGATAACCAATTGTTGTGTTCTTCTTACTTTGAACATTCTTTAGTTGCCTGTAGTTCTTTGTGTAGGGTTAAGGCCTCCTAGGCTTTCCCTCATCTACTTCGGCGGGGTTGGGGGTCTGTTGAGGTTGTCCATGTTCAGTTCATGTATTCATGTTGGCGATGTTTTATTGGTGCATCTTCTGACACTGCTAGGAGACACAGCCTCACAGCAAACTTCCTGTCCCTCTGGCTCTTACAATTTTCTGCCACTCTTCCACAATGTTCCCTGAGCCTTAAAAGCCAGAGGTGTTTTGTAGATGTATTTACTGGATCAGGGAACCACAGCTCTGTATTACCATAAGTTGTGACTCTGTAATGATTGATCTCTGTCTGTTGCAATGAGGAGTTTCCTTCATATGTGAGTAAATATCCTGGAGTAACTGCAGGAACCAAGAAAGTAAAAAAAGGTATGCTTGCCTGTTTAGGGATGGAGGAACAATAGAGAAGGGGAGGGGTTTTTTTGTTGTTTTCTTTTTCCTGTTGTTCAGATAAAATACTGTGACACAAACAACTTAAGGGAGAAAACATTTATTTTGGCTGAATGTAGTCCGTGATGGTAGGGAAGTTTTGGCAGCAAGAACTTGTGACAACTTGTCACATCATATTCACAACCAATGAGCAGAGAGTGATGAGTGCTTGTGCTCAGTTCAGTTTCTCTTTTCTAAACAGACAAAGATTCCTTCCCAGGAAATACTTCTACTCAAAATGGGCATTCACTCATCAATTAATTTAATGATGCTACTCCCCCACAAAACATGTCCAGGTTGTTCCAGATTTCATTAAGCTGACAACTGAGATTAACATCACTTTCAAATTTAATTTTCTTCAGCCATTAAGAAAAAATAAAATGACATTATCAGGAAAATAGAGAGATTTTAAACTGTTATACTTAACCAGCCAATACTCTGAAAAATACCTTTCATGCTGATTCAAAATTTTAATTTTTATATATGTGTATATGTGAATTGTCATGAAAATGTTATGAATTAGAAAGGGTGCATGAGAAGACAAAAGACTTTTAAGGAATCATGAGAAGAGTTGCATATGTGTGGCTTGAGAATGGGAAAAGAATTAATGAGATGCAGTGTGCTACAATTGGGTGAAGACAGGGAAATGGGGAAGAGGAGGAGCAGCAGAGAGCCAACCAACCAAAGGTAAATAGAATGTTATAATGAAACTTGTTACTTTGTATGCTAACCATAAAATAATGAGAAAGAAGAGAGTAGTACAAATATCCTTAGACACAGCAAATTTACACACCTGAAGAGTAAACATGTACAGAGGAAGAGCATCATGGGTCATGGGATAGTACTTCAGGGTATTTCAAATGAGTGCAACAAAGAGCTTGGTGGTGGATGGGCAAAAAGAACCACAGAAAGACAGCAGGAGAAAATAGAATGTAAATCAGAAAGGTAATCAAATATGTTTTCAAATGTCATTGTAAAGACCTAGAACTTTTTCTTTTAGTGAGATAAGAATCATTTAGAAGATATGCAGAGGAGATAAAACTTGGCTCATATTCTGAGAAGATCCCCCTGTGTTGAAACTAAATTTACGGATGTACAATAAGGTAGAAAGGTACTAAAGAAAAAGAAATCAGGACTAAAGTTAATTAGGACAATATTGTTGGTCCAAAGATGTTTAATAGTTAACTAGAGGAATTCAGTAATAATTGTTCAGGTCAAAGTTGATGTAAGACTGTTTACAAAGCAATGAATATTAAATTATTTAGAATGTATTCAACATAAAACTAGAACATGAAGCTGTAGTCAATATAAATTGTCTTTCTAATGAAGCCACTTGTGGCTTGGAAGTTAGAGAATAACTGTGCACACATAGATCCATCAGTTCTGTTGGTCATTTGTTCATTATAATACTACCCTAAAGTTTTTAATCTTTTATTTAACTTTTTGAAATCATAAAATTAGAACTTCTTATGAAAATATTTTCCTGTATTGTGGAAGTGTCTCAGTCAGTAAAGTACTTATCACATAAACAAGAGGATCTGATTTCGATTCCAAATACTCACATTAAAATATTTGGCATAGTAGCGCATGCCTGATTGTTGAGCTTCAAGTTAAGTGAGAGACTCTGTCTCCAAAAATAAAATTGAAGGTAATAGAGGAGGACACTTGACTTTGATCTCCACTCTCCACATGAGTAGATGTACATGCTCACTTGCACTCATGCACACAGACTGACACATAGAAATGTACACAAAAAATAAAAAAATGCTGTTCAACATAAACCTTCTTTAACAGTTAGAGTTTGCTAAACTACCAAATCCATTGAGTATTGTTACTGTTAAACATATACTATATATATATATATATATATATATATATATATATATATGTTATCATATGAGAACATTTGTTAAAAAATTATTTGAAGCTAAATATTTAATAATATTTGTATTTATCAGGTCTAATAGACACCATTTGTAAATCTTGTCCAATAAATATACCAGGAGTATTTATGATCTTAGGCATGATGATTGAGAGAGAAGAGGAATGAGATGAGAAAGGTGAAAAAAAAGGAAGGAAGAAGAGATAGGGAAAAAGGAGAAAGAGGATTAGATAAAAAGGAGAAGGAAAAAGAAGGGAAAAAGGAAAAGAAAAAAGGAATGAAAAGGAGAAGGAAGAGAAGCTGAGAAAGGAATGTTTTACAGACTGAGCATCTCACTATGCCTTTTTAGGTACTCAAAGATTTTAATATTTTGACATTGACTATTAATATGATCAGTAAGACTACATGAAGCATCTACTTCTCTGAAAATGGAGCAATTCCTTGGTTGAGTCTTGCTCAGTCTTGCTTACTGAGACTTGCTCAAGACAAAACCTGGAAAAATCCCTCCTGGTGTTGATTAATAGCATATCTTTTTCTAAAAATATGTTATAGTTCTCATTTCATTCTTTTTCTCTTCTCTCAGCTATGCAGCAAAGTGCAGACATGTGTGTGTGGTTGCGTGCACATGCACACACACACACACACACACACACACACACACACCCCTTCAGAGATGCCCAAACAGTTGTCTTTCTTAGAAGAATAATATTATTTTATTTGCTTTATTTCCATATAAAATTATTTCATGCACTTAGTTGAGATTTTCAGATTATCTGCCACAGTCAGCCAATATTGATCATTCTTAAGAGATTTGATCTTTATTTTCCTGGAATTTGTAGTTTAAGTAAACTAGATGATCAGTAACAAATACAACACTGTTAAATGTTATATGGGCTTAAAGAAAAAATAAAACAATTTAACATAGGGTAAGTGAGATTCTGGGTTTAGGACAATGATGGTGATAAATTAGTTACTTATGTAAGTTCTTCTTGAGGAGATGTCATTGAAGTTCCATGAAGAGGAGGAAAGAGGGCAGGACTTGTAGTTTGGCTGTAGAATACCTCCCCAAAATGAGGAAGACTTGGGGTTCAAAACTTATTATTGTCTAAAAATAAAATAAAAGCAAGTGAGTCAAGTGTATAACTGAAGGGCAGCCATGCTGAAGAGAGCAAAGAAAGCCCAAAAGGCTCAAGAGAGGGTGCATGTGGCATTTTTAAGAGCCTCAAACAGGTCAGAGTATGGTAAAAGTGTGTATGTGGAGGGCATGGCAATAACAACAGGACTGCATCCAGAAGGCAGAGTATGTCTCATTCAATTTCACACCTGCAAGGGCTCTGACTTTCAAATTAATCAATTACTCTGTAGTCACCTTCTTGAAAGTATTGATATTTTTTTCTTTGAAGTTGTATTAAGTGGATATCCAAATGTGTCTTGAGCTAAAGCATAGTGGAAGCCAGACCATTTAAGACTGCATTTCATGGGCAATTTCTCTGATCCCCACACTTAAGTAACAAGTAATGTACACAGAAAATGGAGGGCCATTTGCAGGAGTAGTTGGTGGGAATTTGTTAGATTTGGGATTATGGATTGAATTATAGGTGTGTCTGTGTGGCACGCGAATACTATTTCAAAGTTCAGTAAATTGTGCTCTTTCAATCTGTTGTGCTATGTGGAAATTATGTTTAATAAAATTTAAAGTAATGTCAGCATCACAGTGGACAATAATTTGCTTGGTATGATCCTATGTGTAAAGAAATAAGAGTTAAGAGATGGCATGCTTTCTCCTTCAAAAACCATGTATGAATATTTCTGAAAGATTATACAAGATGAAATTTGCATTGTTAGCCTCTTCAAGAGACAGTCAGAAAGTGAGTAGAAAGAGAATTATTTTTCTGAAGGCATTTTCATAATTTTTAATGATATAAGCTATTATCTAATAAAAAATAAATATATCTCAAATTAGGTTATGTGTTTGGTGTAGATTTCTTTTGTATTTAAAAGTTTTTTTTTAATTTTACATACCAACCTCAGTTACCCCTCTCTCCCCTCCTCCTGCTCACCTTCCACCTTACCCCCACCTCACCCTCCATCCACTCCTCAGAGAAAGTAAGACTTTGTTGACCCCTTAGGGAGTCAACAAAGTCTCCACATAAAGTTGAGGCGGACCAATACCCCCCCACTGCCAGGGACCCCACAAACTGCCCAAGTCACACAACTGTCACCCACATTCAGAGGGCCTGGTTCAGTCCCATGCAGGTTCCCCAGCTGTCAGACTATTTTTAAAGTATCAGCAATTCAGTGTTAATATGACAATAAATAGTTCACCAAGGAAGAAATACAAATGGTCAATAAATAGTTTTTAAAGTGTTCAGTATCTTTACGTATCAGGTAAATGGAAATAGAAATTACTTTGAGATTCCATTTTGTTTCAGTCAGAATAGGCATAATCAAGAAAACAAATGATAAAAATAAATGCTGGTGAAATTTTCAGAAAAGAGGAACCCATATCTACTTCTTGTGACAGTATAAACTGGTACAGCCACTATGGAAATCATTGTGGAGTTTAATTTTTTAAAAAATTAAGAATATAATTACTATATAGCCTAGCTATATTGCTCATTAGCATAATTTTTACTCTATTCACAACAGCTAGAACACTGACAACTTCTACGTCCATCAACTGACGAATGGATAATGAAAATGTGCTACATATTAAAAAGTATTTTTATTTAGCTGAAAGAAAAATAAAATTACGAAATTTGTAGTCAAATAGATGGAATTGGCAAATAGCATATCAAGTGTGGTAATGCAAGCTCAGAAAGATAAATGCCGCGTGTTCTTTGACATTTGCAGATCCTAGCTTCTAGTTGTTATATGCATCTATATTTATATGTCAATGAAGGTAGCTGGGGACTGTAAAACCGGAAAGAAACCTAGTAGAAAGGCTTAAAACATGTTTAACGGAAGAGCATGAGGAGGCCGATGGAACTTATGTGATATAACAGTGGAACACTTTCTGAAAAGGCACAGCAAAGACAGGAGCCAGGGAGATAATGGAGGAGATGATCGATGCAGGGAAATTGAACCTAAACTATGTTTGAAGAGGCCATAAGGAAATCTGTTACTCTTATGCTAATTAAAAATAAATAGGAAGGTCAAATATTTGCAAATGTTTTCTATATCAAAATAGGGTGTTGGCACTCGGACAGCACTCGGTGCCAGCAAAATATTCTGCTCATGGAAAGAACTCAGCAGAATGCTACTTTTTCTTTTCTCCTTCACTTTTCCAAAAGGAGGAAAAGCACTTTAACCAAATACACCAAGGCACGGAACCAGATGATACCTTAAAGGCTGACAGAAAAAATGTAAAAGGCTGAAGATAGGGCTGCAAAACGCCATCTTCTGGACATTACATGTCTATTGCAATCTTGAGGTCATGGCAGTGCTCTGCATTAGGTCTGGCCAGGACTGACCCTGTCAATAATCTTGAATCAGATTGTGAGCCTTTCCCCTCCCTGTTGAGCTACTGAAAAGTTCAAGGAGAAGGGAAATTATCCCCCACTCAATACTCAGCGGTGACCCCACCAAGCTCAGATAGTTCTAAGCCCATGATTACACAGGTGCTCTTGATTAAACACAATGGGTCACAAAATAAACAAAACCACATGCATGTAGGAAAGAGATGTGTGAAGAGCAGAAGGGATACTGAAAGAGGTGGGAAGTGAGAGAAATTAGAGTGTGGTTTATATGTGTATGAAAATATCAAAGAATGGTTTTAAATAATTAAAAAAAACAGAGTAAATAAGGTAGTTAATTTCCTAAATAAAATTAAAAAGATGTAGAAAAACATGCATCAAGGATCAATCACTATCTGACCAGGAGAGATAATGACCTAAGTTAACAAGAGCAGGCAGTGTGTTCAAGAGCAGAGAATAATACATGGTCTCTACATAAACATCTTGTTCAATGCAGTCAGCTTAGACAATATTTATGCCAAAGAAACATTTGAAAAACATGAATCAAATAATCCTACTCTCTTCTTTAAAGTCTCTTCAATGGTCACCTCCCTCATGAATACCTTTTACTTCTTAGTGAGCCTGTCACCTTTGTCTTGCCCCAGGATCTTAACTAAGTGTTCCTTCCCTTTGCCTCTATTGGTATTCCACAACATTTCACTTGGCTATTCGATTCTCCTTTTGCTGCTATAACAAAGAAACTACAGATATAACTGCTTATGAAAACTCAAATGTATGTGCCCCAGTTGTGGAGTCTGGGAGTCAAGTGAAGCCCTGCCTCATGATAGATATCTTCTTTGGGCATCCTTCCATGGTGAATTACCCAATGTAGCTATCTGCGATCTCTTTCATTTGAGAATTAATTTCACTTACATGAATAAGATCAGTTCCCAAAGAGTCTGTCTCTACTTATCCATGACCTTTTGGGTCAGAATTTCAACACATAGATTTGAGGAGGCCACAGATATTCAGACCATAGCATCAATAAAGTCAAGTCAAATTCAGATCTCAGTAAATGCCGCTACTCTTACAAGACATTTCCTAGCTTCCTAAAACAAAGCCAGAAGCCTTCCTGTATGTTCTCTTCCAGTAGAGGAAATAACATTTATTCAAGGATGCTGTGGAAATTTAAAAGCATTTCTTTTTTCTTTTTGTTTTTCCTCCATTTTTTAAATCTTCAAGTATTTTACACGCAACTGCAGTTTCTGCTTCCTCCTCTTCCCCCACCTGCCCTCTCCCCCAGATCCACTCTCCCCTCCCTGTGACCCTTGGAAAAGAACAGGCCTCCCAGGGACATCAATGAAACACAGTAAAATATGTTACTATAAGACCAGGAAGATATTACCAAACCATGGTTGGATGAGGCAAACCAGCAGGAGAAAAAGGATCCCATAAGTTAGCAAAAGAGTCAGCAACCTCCCCTACTCCCACTGTAGGGATCCCACAAGAACACCAAATTACTTAGCCAGAGCATATATGCAGAGGACCTAGGTCAGACACCTTGATCTCTGCGAGCCCCCATGAGTCCTGATTCTGTGAGCCATGTTCTCATGATGTCCCTGATCCCTCTGGTTCCTCAGATCCTTTCTCCGCTTTGAAGGACTCCTGAGCTCTGTCTAATGTTTGGCTGTGGGACTTTGTATCTGCTCTCATTAGTTGCTGGATGAAGTCTCTCTGGTCTCTTTGAAGAAGATTCTGCTAGGTAGGCCCTGGTCCCAGAACATTCTGTAGGCAGAACAAGTAACTGGGATCTTGGAGTAAATATAAATATAAATATATATATATATATATATATATATATTAAATATAAATTTCCTCATATTTATAGTGTCAATACCTGATTTTATAATGACCATGTAGGCATGTAGGTGAACAGTTTATAGAAAGGAATGGTATTTCAAAATTAAAAGTAGGGATCTTTCTTTGAAAATTCTGATTGAATATCCAAACTTGATTATAAAAGACAAATCACTTCTCAACAGTTATTTGGATTTTAATTCAGTATACAATGAAGATTTAAGTTATTCCAGAACTTGGTAGATTTACCACTTTGCAGCTTCTCCATTGCTAATTTTAAAATCAAAAGGAGAAAGAATAAGCATAACAGTCAACTGGATTTGGTGGAAAGTGGTGGCTTCCATGCCTTTTACTTTTTGTTTGTTTGTTTGTTTGTTTGTTTATTGTTTTGAGACTGGGTCACACTATGTAAACCTGATTGGCCTAGAACTTAAAGAGATCCACCTGCCCCTGCCTTTAAATGCTGGGATTAAGAGCACTCTCCACCATGCCCAGCACACTAATTAACTTTCATGCCATAAATGTCTGCACTTATAGACACTCGGTTTATGGATTAATCTCATTACTTCCCAGGTTTTCAATTACTTATTGCCTGACATTGGAAAAGATTAATTTCTTTGTTCTTTCATGATTTGAAGGAATTCTAAATAAATTTAAAATAAACTCGACACACAATTACAAATTTTCTGTGGATTCCAGTGATAAAATTATTTTGTTTTGTTTTTGTTTGGGGAAGGGTATTGTTGTATGCTTTATCAGAGTAAGAATGTTTCTGTAAGTAGTTTCACACCATACAGGAACATCAAGTTCACCTAATTTAGTCATGACCAAGGGTAGGGTAGAGAAGGAAGAAAGAGGGAGAAGGAAATGAAACATCTTGTAATTCACTAAATTATTTCTATAATTTTTTGTCCACTTAGGTAAAGAAAAAAAAACTAACATTCTGATTTTCTTCATAGCACACTGTGCCCCAGATCACAGTGACCTCATTAAGCTCCCAGGCACATCCTTAATGACTAATGTGGCTGATGGGCTGCTCTGTTGGCTTTCTGAATGCAGGTGCTGCTGGGATGAAATGGCAATGTCACCCATGTGTTTCCAGCTTCTAGTACTCATCGTGTTTCGGAGAGGGCAGGGACTGGAAGCTGAAAGGGAGGACTTCAGCACTGTGAATGCACAAGGCTGCTGGCCATCTGGCTCACCCAGGGCCTGTGAAAACTCCTGGGGGCACACAGGAGCACAGCATTTCCACAGACCTTTACAGTGTTTTGGCTCTGTGTGTAAAGGCATGAATTGCTTTCAACTTTCAAAATGCATTAACCTTAATATAGGAGAGGGTGAGAAATCCTAGTTATGAAAATTCTTGTTTATGTGTGTCTTTTTAAAATTAGGGTTAAATAGCAATAAAAAGTCAGAAATTAAATAACCATGAATAGAGACCTGTGGTATTGGAAGCTTTGATAATAAGAACTAAAAGGGACTTGCTATCATTCAACTAATGATCTCTTTTTCAATCAAAACACACAAAGATACACAGACACACAGACACACAGACAGACACATGGACACATTGAGTCCAATGAAGTCATCAAGTCCAAAGAAATCAAAATAATTTGTCTCAGACATTCAGGACTTTAAGAATTCAAGTGCTGGGGTTAGACTACCGACCCTGTTACCTCCAACTCAGTCCCACACCTATCCTATTAGCAGACAGATCATTCTGAATAGAAATTTTGAAGGAATGGAAGACAATAAAATTGTGAAAGCTGAGATTAAAGCATATATACCCACATTAAATCACATGTGCATGATATGTGCATATGAAATAGTCCAATCTAAGTTCCCTAATATGCGTTTATTTTATATTCAATATGGCTTTAATTTTTAAAAATAATGTTAAGTATCAATAAAGTGTTCTATTTAGGAAATTTCAAAATATGAAGAACTTCAAAAGAATAAAATATTTGGTTTTTATCTGGTTGAGTTAGCTTATTTTTATAATTTTATCTGCAAATTATGGCTTGTTGTTTTGCCAGTAATATAATTTTTAGACAAATCTTAATTAGATTCATTTATCTCCTTGCTTTTTCTTAAAGAATATAAGGATACATAAAAATAACAAAAATACTAGTTAGTAAATATTAAAAGAAATTCACTTTTCTGTACCTGATTTTATAAATCCTTTGAAACATTCCACTTTTAGTAAAAGAAGATAGCATACAGTTTGCTTTCTTCTATAATATTTCAAGATTAATATTGATCCAAAATTCCAATATAATATCACTATATTATAAAAGATAGGCTCACATAAAACTAACATGGTTTCTGCTGGGTGTGTCTTTCTGTATGCTATGAATATATGTTACTCCCATTGGTTAATAAGTAAGCTGCTTTGACCTCTGGCAAGGCAGTTTAGAGGTAGGCAGGAAATCCAAGATGAGAGACAGGAAAGAGCAAGGCTGACTGGAGAGACTCCAGCCTGCTGCCCAAGGAGCAACGTGTCAGCAGACCGGTAAAGCCACAGAACATGTGGCAGAACATAAAGTAATAGAAATGGGTTAATTTAAGATACAAGAGCTATCCATCCAGATGTCTGACATAGTCCATACAGTTTGTAAAAAGTATTAAGCCTCAGAAAGATTATTTTATTTTATAAGCAGCTGCAGGACAGTGATAACTTTTGACTACAGGTTTCCCCAACTTTATTGAGGTAAACTGAGCAAACAAATTGTATGATGTGATAGCATGTACAGGACATGGCAATTACTGTCGAAATAATGAGAACACCCATCACCCATGCATATCCTTTCGTGCGTGTGTAGTGAGAACACTTGAGAGTTGCTTTCAGTGCATTTTAAGGACACAGCAAGTTATTACACCCTGAACATTAGAACTCTGGAATATCCTCATTCGGTGTGACTGGTTACCCCTATTCATCAACATGCCTCATTTCCCCATTTCCCAACCACTGCTGGTCCGGATGCAGAACTTACCTGTCTGAATCAAGTTTATGTCACTTGGTGTAAGACCTTCAGGTTCACCTGTATTGTCAAAGACCAGTTTTCCTTAAATGAAGCTGGAAAATGTGTGAATATTAATCCTTAACGTTTCCAAATGTTGAAACATAAAAGATAATGAAATGAATATATTATGAGGACCAGTGCCCTACATTTTAAGGTCTATGTGTTCATAATTAAAATAAAGATGCAATTGGAAGTATGTAGGTAATGCCTTATGATATTACTTCTGTAAGATGACTGCCAAACAACCCCCAGTTTCACACATGGCAATAGTTTATTATTTTTATATATGTAAAAATTAAAGAATTACTCTTCCTTTCCCTTGCTACAAGTCATATTCCTTGTTCATCTGGGAGACATGGACTGTAACAGAGCATATGTTCAGAATGTCACAGGAGAATGGAAACTGTGAACTCAGCAATCAATGTGAAAAAGGAAGCTTAAAGAATCATTTTCTGTATTTTACTTTCACTGAGAGACTAGCTATTTGGGGAGTTTTAGTAACTCATTCCATTTTATATCTTTTTTTAAAAAAATTAATTTGCTTGGGGTAATTATTTTCCATTTTCACTACTTTGCTGAAACAAAAGGTACACAATTTCTATCCCCAATATACCAGTGATTTTAAAAGTTTGAGAATTCAACATATGAATATTGGGTTTAAATCATTTCCACCCTCTTTCCCACCTCTAACCTCTCCAATGCTCCCTCCACTCCTGCTCAAGTTTATGATCTTTTCTTCTAAAATTATAATTTTTACACACACACACACACACACACACACACACACACACACACACACAACTACTGAGCCCATTTAGTGTTGTTTTTATGTATGGGTACATATTCAGGGCTGACTACTTGGTACTGGATCTCCAATTAGGGGACTTTTCCCTGGAGAAAAGAGTCATCCTCTTTCAGTAGCTGTTAATCAGTTACTGTTCACATAGGAGTGGAGTCTAGTGAAATTACTTCTATCGGCATTGGGTGTCAACTAATGTTGCCATTATACAGGTTTTGTTTAGGCAACCATATTATTGAGATTTCATGGATGCTTCCTCTTGTGATGTTTAGAAGTCACGATTTAGCAGCAAATATCCTGTGCCTTGGTGCTAACAGTTATTCCTTCCCCTCTTCCACGATATTCCCTGAGGTCTAAGTATAGAGTTTGCATTATAAGTGTACCAATTGGTGCTGGATACCCCATGGTGGCCATTCTCTGCATTTTAATCAGAGAATGACTTCCAAAAATCCCTCCATCACCTGCAAACAAAAGAAGCCACTTTGATGAGGGAAAAGGCAACACTTATCTGTGGATATCTGAATGAATAACTATTTGAATAAGCATTAGGAAAATTACAGTAGTATGTTTTCTTTTAGGGTCTATGACCTCTCCAGCCATGGGTAATTGACTAGGTTTACAGTACAAAGTATGAACTCCCTCTTATTGGTCAGTCCTCAAGACCAATTAAATAGCTATTGGCTATTGGTTGTTTTCAAGGTAGAAATGACTCTAGTGACTACTGTGGACAGCTTGCCTGGCTGGTTATCACCGGGCTTCTTAGGCTTCTCAATTGGGGAAGACTATTGACTGTTTTTCTCTTGGTATCTCATAGTACCTTCCAGTACTGAAAGAGCTAGTCCTCAAGTATGAGCTGCCAGGTTGATTCTACCTTGATTCTTACAAATCATGTATCCAAAGTGTGTAATTAGCAATAGGATTTGCTGAAGTTCTAGGAGGCAGTCATTGGCAATGGACTGAGTCTGGATTTTACAGGGATTCTCTTGGAATCCTCTGATCAACATTTAATGGGAGTTTTCTCAAGCCTGACACTGGCATTTTGATAGATAATTTATAGTTCTTGGGGGAGTATTATTGCATATGAAATAGTTATTCACTACCAAATGGTTATCCCTAAAAACATACATACAAGAAACATTATTCAGACTACCAAGATATTTATGAGAGGGTTTGTAGGGAGGAAAGAGGAGAAAGAAATAATTTAATTATATATTATAATTATAATTAAATATATAAATTATATAAAGATAATATAATATAATTATGTTATGATTTAATTATTTGTCTATTATAATCTCAGAAAATAAAATAATTTTTTAAAAAATGGGACTGCTATTCTCCTCTAATAAAGTTCCCCACTCCCAAGAAACGTATTGTTTCATAATGTTACTTAAAATAATATATATTTTTGGTGATTCTCTATGCATTTTTAAAATATCCCAGTGTTATTTGATCTTTCTTCTTTCTCCCTCTGTATTATTCTCCCTATGTCCTTCCCAGTTAGGGTCTGTATTTCTGCATTTTCCTCTTTTGCCATTCATTATACCTATGTTAAATTATTCTAGTTCCCTCTACATAGTATCTACATAAATATACTGTATACATGTACATATAAGCATATGTGCTATACATGTACATGGTAATATGTAGGGAATCAATGTGCTGTACATGATTCTGAAGGTTATTATGCCGTATTAGAGTATTAGAGTGTGTCCTGTTCTACATTCTATAGCTAAGAAAACAATGAGTGTCTTAACAGAACAAGTATGGCAGGAATAGATGGAAGAGAAAAACCAGAAGATTTTTTGGATAGAAAAAGAATATACATTATTTATTTATTTATTCATCTTGAGAGCAAGCTGGAAGGACAATAAATTTGGACTAATCTCACATATATAAATTTCAACTTATGGAAATATATATTGATCAGCCCAAGCTAAGATGGGAAATGTTAGATTGTGTGGTCTGGAAGGTCAAGCCGTGACGATGTGTCCTAATCATAGGAATGGCAGACTGTAATCTAGAACAGTCTATTAGGGCCTGAAAATTTTCTGTTTGTCAGGGAGAGGCCATTCTGAAGTTGTCATTTTGAGTACATCTTGAGCAGTAGGTTGTTGTTTTTCTTCTCTGAGATTAGTTTTCCTAGGTTGACATATGCCTTGTTTAACTGAGGTATTCGATATGTTGCTGTTTCATGGTGTCCATGAACAATAGGTTCAAGGATGCCCAAGTTCCTTATATAAAAGTGTATAGTATTTTCATACAACTTACAAACATCAACTGTAAACTTTGTCATCTCTAGTTTACTTAATATAAATTGTAAGAATTAAATGCTGTGTAGTAGCAGTCATATTGTGGAGGAAATAAGGCCAAGGATATACACGATGCTTTTATGGATTTTTTTCAAAACAAAGCTTCAAATTACAGATCATAAATCATATCAAGAAAGGACTTCCTATCTGTTTTTCTGATGGAATAGTGATTTTTTTCATAAAAATATCTTGATGTTACAAGAAAGCATCTGGATAATGCTTTGTTTTAATATTGAGATTTGATTAGGAAGTCTTTTAGTCACTGGGCAGGACTGAGATTCTGACAGGGAACTTTTCAATTAGTGAGTTCTAATGATTAGAATGAAATGAAGCAATTGTCAAGATCCCTGGATTTCTTTCTCTGAATAAGTCTACAGAATCAACTCTGAACATAACTATAGAATCTTTATTGTGGACACTTTTTTATTGTAATTCTCATGCACAGCAAAGCTGGGCCAAAGAGACAGCTGAGCATTTCAAGACTTGTTACCACAGAATAAAATTAGATTCCTGGGATCATCCAGTGCAAAAAATGATAGCTTTACTTATCTAAGAGTCTCACACAGAAAATATTTGCACTTTCATGTAGCTTAAAATATTGTCTTTTTTTCCTTATTTGATATTTCACTTTCAAAAAATGGTATGCAGTGTCTCATTAGGGTCAAGTGTAGTGACTTGAAGACATGACTCAGGATTGCAAAGCTGTAGGAGGTGAAAGAGCTCCTACCCAGTCTTCATTCACAGGTACACAAGGCACAAACACAGGTATGTTGCAGAATTTAGACTTAATCTGTTCTGAGCATCTCAGTGACAACTTCATTAGAAACTTGTACTTGTGAAAACCAAGGTTAGCAATTCACAGCTCTAATTAATCACATGCAAGCATTTAATTAAGGATAAAGAAGGAAACAAGGACAATAACAAAAAAGGTGTTGCTTGGAGATTTCAGAAATGATAAATGTTTGATATTGATATGACTATACTCTACCTGGAGTAAAGAAATTGGAAACAGGCATTTTTTTTTCCCTGCAGTGCCTAGAGAATTTCCTACACAATGCCCATGGAAGCAGAGGTTCTTTCTTGTCCTACAATGCCGCCAGTGAGTCTACAGTCCCATATCCTGTTCAATTCATATCAGTCCAAGTTCCTCAGTTTTATAAATGTGTGTTTAAGAACTTTTGAATATTTTTTTTTTCGAGACAGGGTTTCTCTACGTATCTTTGCACCTTTCCTGGATCTTGCTCTGTAGACCAGGCTGGCCTTGAACTCACAAAGATCTGTCTGCCTCTGCCTCCTGAGTGCTGGGATTAAAGGCATGCACCACCACACCCTGCATGTTGTTTACTGACTAAATATCCCTACGGTGGCATCATTCATTCAGGATCTTCTGAGGAGTTAAGAACTCTCTGCCTGTGAGACTCCTGGTGACATGCCGCTGGGGCTTTCATGCCATCTGCCTGTCTGTGTCTTTCAACAGCAGTAGAAAGTATGCTACTGATAAAATTATTGACTATCTCAATATTAACCATCCTTTTTTTTAAATTTCTGGGATTATGTGTGTATGAGTATGTGAGGTATGTATGTCTCTCTGCTGAATTACTGGGTGGGACTTTTAATAGATGTTACCATGCCTTTGTGAACAGAAGTACTGGGGAGGGGAAGAAAAAAATCTTATAGTTAATAAATTAGAACTTTGAGGTTGTAGAGATATGCTGACCCAGAGTCTGAATTGCCATGGATAGCTTTATTCACCTTGATGGCCATGACTTATCCATCTCTATATCTGTTTTCCCTTGAGTAGTAAGTAGAGAGTTCCAAATGAATCTTAGCAGCTGTCTTACACCAATCCAAAAGCAGTCATCAGATAGTACTGATTCTAAACACAAGGAAGAACAACAAAAGAAGGAAGTATGATCAATGTGCTCTTACTGGGAGAATGCACAGAGGATTCTAATAACCTCAAGTGTGTCTCTGCAGTGTTGACATGAGCTTCGGGTGTAAACAGAGAAAAAAATCGAGTTAAGAGGCAAGAGGTAAACACTGCTGAGCAGTCCCAAACATGGAGTGATTGATACCCTGGATCATTATCTCAGTTCTAGTTCAGCAAAGTAATCTGCAAAAGGACTTGTTTCTCAGAGGACGGCCTGTTTGACAGGAGATGATTATTCATGATTCGGCCACTGTCTCACTTTCACAGGTGCGTGTCATCGAGGGGGATGGCCTGTTTCGGAAGCTTCTGTTTCTACAGCCAGGAGGACAAGTTTAGGGCAGTGACTTGTCTGTGGCTTCATTTTGAAAGCAATAAATTAGATATTTATATCGAAGTCACATACTGTGGTAGTTTGAGGAAGAACAGCCCCTAGAAGCTCACATACTTGAACACTTAGTCACCAGGAAATGAAACTGTTTGGACAAGATTAAAATGATTAGAAGGTGGGGACTTGTTGAAGGAAGTATGTCACTGTGGTTGGCCTTTGAAGTTTCAAAAGGTCATTTCATATCCAGTCTCTCTGTGTCTCTGTCTCTCTGTGTCTCTGTGTCTCTGTCTCTCTCTCTCTCTCACTTTCTCTCTGCCTGTACATAAGGTTGTAGAACTCTCAGCTCCATCTCCAGTACCATGCCTGCCTGAGAGCCTGCATGTTCCCAGTCATGATGATAAGGAACTAAACCTCTGAAACTGTAAGCAATCCCCCAATTAAATGTTTTCTTTTATAAGAATTGTGTTGATCATGGTGTGTCTTCACAGCAGTAGAATAGTGATTAAGACACATGCTTACCCTGCTAAAGCATAAACTGAAAGCACAGATGTCAGGCTTTCATCCAGGTTTGGATTGCCTTGTGAGCCCAAATGAGAAGCTGATGCCTTTAACAAAAGCAATCCCCATGTGCTTGTTATAACAGAACTTAAATCATTAACAAGTGGTTCATTTAAATTTGTTGGTAAGGATATACAAAATTAGCTCGGGATTATTAACATGGTTTTTTTGCCTGTGTTTCGTGTAAAATCTTCTGGGTTTTCATTGAAATTGAAGAGTTATTAAGGAATATGTTTTTCCCTAAATTTTGAAAAATAAAGAAGAGAAGGCATAGAGTGGAACTATCAAGTACAGTAAAGATATATAAGCAGATAAATAGTCATAAGTATAAAAATGTAATTTTAGGTAAGAAGGTGGAGAAAGCTAGTTTCATGGTATAATATAATTTTGTCCTGTGATAAAAAGGCTGATCTTTACAAAAATGGACAAAAAAATGGTAAAGACAGAACGAAGTTAAAGTTTGTCATAAAAATGTTTGCCCTAGGGGCTGGACAGATGGCTCAGTATTTAAGAGCACTGCCTGTTCTTCCAGTGGACCAGTGGTAGCTTCCCAGCAAAGCTCACAACCATCTGGAACTGCAGGCCCAGAGAATCTAATGCCTTCGTCTAGATTACATGGGTACTAGGCACAGAAATGATCCTCAGACATACATGAAGGCCAAACACCCATAATAAAAAAAGAAAATGTCCTCTAGAGGGAAATAGTAGGGCACAAGATCTGTGATGGAAGAGGGCAAAACAGGAAAAGTGGGAGAAATTAACTGAAGGTGGAGAAGGAGATTAGTGCAGAGGGAGAGAGAGGAACAAGGAATAAGTAACATTAAGGATGTTTGAAAAAAGTCACGGGGAAAAACATTATTTTCCAAGTTTCCTTTAAAATACATTCTATTTGACATATATAAAAATATATATCTGTGTATGTTTCTGTAGATAGATAGAAAGAGAAATAAATGATAGACAAATATAAATATACACACATACCTACCAACATACATGTATGTGGACAACATTACAAAAGAGGAGGTCATGAATTCAAAAGCCAGTAGAGTGGCATAAACATGATATGCATTTATATCTTCAAAAACTCCAGTGTCAAAACAGACTGATCTCTTTGACACTCTTAGCCCAAAACTCTTATTAATTCTTTTCAATATAAGATCTTCCTTCCTTGGAAGCATCAGTGGTTTTACAAATAATTACTAGACAACTTATAAAATGGAACTGCAGGAGCCACCTATATGACAAATCAACATTATACACTAAGTCAGGTAATAAATTAATATTTAAAATTGGTTAAAAACATCTTTCCACAGTGAATCCTGGGCAGGATTAAATTAATGAAACTAGAGTCTAAGCCAAGTGATGTCATTGATGGGAAAAAGCTGTTTTCATCATCAAAGCCTCTTTGCATTCTTGATGGGAGACTCCGTCAAGTGCTGCCCACTACACCTGTCCTAAAAATCCTTCAGGACATGAGCTCTTGGGTTTGTATTTATGACCTCAAATTATGCTTCTTTTTTTTTTTCATGACAAACACATGTGAACTTTAAAAAAATCGAGAGCTATGTACCTTTGCCTATACCTATAACTAAATACACTATATTAACACAAAACCACTCTGACAGCATTGGTACTAACCCTCATTCTGTGTCATTATATACCTTCAGTACCTTTATATTTAGATCTTATGCTGTCTAATGTAATTGAGGTTTGTCTTGGTATATTTTTCTAAATGATTGAAATCATTCTGACTTTGGTTTTAATTAAACTTCAAATGAGGGTGTTGATAGTAGATGTTCTTGTTAATTATCCCTTTCATAATGACTGCTTATTCAAATCTTCTTCTCAAGGTAACTTAAATCTTTGTTCAGGAGCCATGGTCAATCATATTTGGCTCAGAATAAACTATATCTTATTCTAGTTGAGGTGACCATTCTCCTTTGCAATGAAATTCTGTAGCAACTGTACTATAAAAGTCAAATTCAAGTGTGTGGAATAGTGGTCCTTCTCTCCTATTCCTGGCAATAAAATTTTTTTTAAATGTGAAGAATATCAATAGCTAACCTTTACTTCCATCTCTTTGTGTACCTAACTCACTTCTAAGTTTTCATTTATCCACACACTGGAGATTGAACAACTTTATTAATCCTTTAAACAAATCAAGAACAGCAGAACTTTCAGTGTTGTTAATCAGGCATCTGGGCTTTTGCCTAGTAGGCTTTATTTCCTTTCCCACAGCATGGGCAGGATTTGTGTAACAGCATACATGTAAGCAATTCTGGTGTTCAGTTAATTTTGAAAACAACTTAAAGTAATTTTAAGTATGGTCTTGAAAGAGCCTCCTCTAAATCATATCTGTGTGACTCTGTGCATTTAATGGTATTGACCTTTATCTTGTGTGCTTTTGCTTCTGTTTGTACAAAATATATCTGGCAGAAGGGCTGAGGAGATGGCTCAGTGGCTGAGAGTACCCTGATCTGGCAGCTCAGAACTGTATGTAATTCCAGCGATAATGGAATCTGATGCCCTCTTATGACCTCAGGAGGCTGCCTCATATACATGGCTTGTACACATACACACACACACACACACACACACACACACACACACACACACACACATACATTCTAAAAATAGAATAGAGCAAATTTAAGTTCACAAGTCCAAAAGAATGAAACTGGTGAATGTGAGGAAGATAAAGGAAGATGTGCTTATGTTTTCTGTGGATTATAAACATTCATATTATTCAGTTTTTCTTTCTGAAAACAGAGGGCAGACCTAAATAGAACCTTCAAAAACAGCAGCTGATTAAAGAAAAATCATAAATGTGCATTGAAAACTTATAACAATTAGAAGATGTATTCTGTTCCTCTCTATTATACATTAGTTAAACCTCTCTAAACTGTGGTTTCCTTGTTGAGAAACTGGAAATAGTTTTGTACTAGAAACAGTGGCCAAGACTAAATTTCCTTGAGATGCTACTATGCTCTATATGAGACATTTATCAGTAGGACACTAGACGTATATACATGGTGAGAAAAATCTGTATCTTATTCATATTTTTTCATGAGCTTTTGATATTCATGGCACACTGATCCAAGCTTTGGAGATGGTCAGTGGGGAGGTTGGGATGGTCTGGGAGCACTTTGGGGAAAAGAATCTGTGACCAGAATATACTGTATGAGGAAAAAAACTTATAAAAAATAAGTAAAACAGAAGAGGATTCAAACTTTGGATAAACCAAAATTAATTTATTTGGGCATAGTTCTTGTATTCTACATCAAATCAAAATTAAAGTGAGATCTCAGAATAACAGCCTCCTCATTCTCATTTTTTCCATTTTCACATTTGGTCAGGCAAACTGTTCATACTACAAAAAGCAATTGTGATTCAGAATGCAGCTAGTGACAGCCCATTGTCCTTCACCAACCTGCAGTGGGACATTTATCATGATGATTAGCAGTTTCAGGTACTTTCAGAAACGGCAACACTTGTCTGAGACTTCATCCTGAATTTGAGTTCATTTCACCATCTAATATCTCTAAATGTCACTGAATAAAAGGGACCATTATGTCCAACTAGTGTATAAAAAAGCAAGAAAAAAAATGATAAATGTTTCCATAGCTACAGGTCTGAAGGAAACAGAGCATGCTGAGATGTAAGTCAGAACAAGGATGGCACAGGTGCTGTGGACATTCTAAAGTCTTATCTCTAAAAACAACTAGGTTAAATTACAGATGGCTGTTAGATAATCAGGACATCAGTGTCTTTACCAGCAGATTCAAGAACCTATAGAGAAGATAGAGGGTGATATAGATCACACATACACGTGGTTCTTGTCTGAGTTCCTGACTGGGGGCTGAGGACATAGATCAATCTGTGAAGTGCTTGTCATGCATCTGTGACGTCTTGAATTTGATCCCCAGAACCCACAGGCCAAAACCTGGGCATGTTAGTGCCCTTTCACAAGCCCAGCACTAGGTGTGAGGAGACAGGTACACTCTAGGGCTTGCTAGTTAATCAGCAAAGCTTTCTTGGAGATTTCCAGCCCAATAGCAAACTATTTCTCAAGAGAAAAAAAAAAAACACAAGATAAAAACAACTGGACAATTCATGAAAAATACATACAAGAGTGATCTCTTGTTTCTACATGCACAGGTACACTATGTATGTAAGCCCACATACATGTGCATTCACACACACACACACACACACACACACACACACACACACACACACCTGAATAATAAATTTCTCAGAAATTAAATACTGAAGATAACCTTAACCAAGTGAAGATTTCCTTCCAAAGGGAATAAGTCAAAGGTTCTTTTATTTGAATACTCCTGCTGATATAATGAGGTCTCCATGAGTGCAGGGACATAACACTAGTAGCTTCTCTTGAGAATAAACAACTGGTCCAGCTTCTCTATTTGGAGCTCTGGGTTTTTCTCTCTACCACTGACCTACGGCAATTTCAAAAGATACAAAAGTCAGGTACTGTTTCACTTTGATGTGGCATTGTCTGATACTGCTTTTGGGTTATCATAATGAAAAGTAAAGGTGTGAGTGGGCTGCAGTTTGTATGCAGATACCAGTGGTAGAATCTAAGGGGATCAATCCATGTTCCTATAGAATTCAACCAGCCTGTTATAGATGAGTCTTTCTTTGAAATCTTTTGTCAGAGTTCCTCCTTTTGATTCACTGAGGATATGATGGGATCATGTTCTGAAGATGTGACTGTGAATACAGCAGCTCAGTTGCAGCCAGCCGGGTCGAGAGAGCAGATGGTCATCATCCTGCATCTTTGCAAGAAAACTCACCACACATGCTCTCCACCTCTTTGTGATAGTAAGAGAACTGACTCCTGAAAGCTGCCCTCTAACTCCACATGCATGCTGTGGCACATGTGTGCCCACACATGCATGCACAAAATAAAATAAAAAGGAATTACAAATCTCTCAAACAGTAGCAAAAACAAACCAAATGTAAATGTTTAAATACTTGGAAATAAGCATTGAGAACTGCATCACAGTGAAATGGCATGGCAAGGTTCGTCAGTTCTCTGGAAAATCTAACGCCTGAGGAAAGTTCTGTTGAGAGAGATCAGGAGAAAAACGCAACAAAATTCAATTCTGCTGAAAATAAAAGTAGGTGGTTGTCTATGGATAGAGTCAAAATAAAAGAAAACATTACAAAGAACTCTGAGAAAGCCTGAATTATCTTCTAAGCAATACAACAATCAACACTTTAACTTCTCAGGGAACAAGGACAGACTGAAGAACTTGAGGTGGACCTCACATGTCACGACAGGACCCCTCCATTCTGAATAGAACACTCTTCCCTTGAGGATAAGTTCACCCAGATTCTGCAATAATAGACTTCAAAGGGCAGGCCAGTAGTGCTTTAATAAAGGAAAATTGCAGACTTGCTCTAGATCCTGGATAAAGTACTAAAAATACAAAATTTATGAAGCGAAGACAAGTATTAGAAACAATCAAACAGGACAAAACTGAGATTAACTCACCATAAAAATGAGGAAAAACTGGATCACCAAAATAAGGACAAACATAAAATTAAATAAAATAACAGCAAGGACATTTTGAAATGGTTCAAAACTCACTTTTAATTAAAAATATCAATAATAACCTTGTGATATAATTTAGATTCCAGATCATGATAGAATTTGGGCACTAAAGCTATATGGCAGTTCATACTAAAGGTTGTGTTTGAAATATATTCTGTTGAAATTGAGAAATAGCACAGCGTACACTTTTATTACTATTGTTTTATAGTTAGAGTTACTGAATTAGAAGATAAAAATTGATTAACTACTTCAATGATAAAACAAAGGTAACTATATGGGCATTTGTACATGATATATTTTAAAAAGAAATTCTAAAATTACCTGCAGATTTTAAGTATAATATTAGAGATTATACAGTGATTTCTGACAACTATGAACAATTTTTATCAGAACTATAAAAACAATTATATACATACTTTTAAACATGCTATATATCCCATTTCTACAAAGCACAACAATGCTGAAAATTAATCTATATTTCTAAAAGTCAGAAAGTTAATCCCACCATGGGGAACTATTTTGGGGAAGGAGTTTAGGGAGACCTTCAGTTCCTGGTAAACTTGGTTCTTGGTTTGTTTCTGATATGTAGGTTCCTGTTCTAGGCACACAGCATTGTCCCCTGTGGGCATTAATATTGAAGACAAAATTCTGGAGGCTAAATTGTGGAGAAATAGATTGACAGATTGATTTTAATGAGCATGACTTTCAAATGGCTTGCAATTAATTCCATTGCAAAATAATCATCACTGCAATATGTTCATATTTTGTCAGGGAACATGGGTTGTATGTAAAGTCTGTAGGAAAGAAAAGATGATTGTGATTGTTAGAATCTCAAGAGTCTGAGGTACGCAAATTTACCATGAATTAGCAACAACCTGGGCTACATAGTGAGTTTTAAGCCAGCTTTCATTAGAGAGTGAAGCCCTAATTTAAAACAAAACAAAAAAATAATCAGCAGGGTTCTGATTGTGCATGCCTTTAATCCCAGTGTTCAGGCAGGTGGATCTCTTGAGTTCGGGGCCAGCCTGGTCTATAGAATGAGTTCCAGGATGACCATGCCTGTTACAGGGAGAAACCCTGTCTTGAAAAAACAAAAAAAACAAAAAAATCAACTAATGAATCAGTTGAAAACCAGGATTGTGAAAAAAAATCAACTAAAAAAACAATTAAAAACTAAGATTGTGAAAAGATGTGCTAGTGTTCAAGAGTTATGGTGAAATGAAGACATTTTTGGATATGTGAACTCAATAAAATTTCTACTCATGGACAGTATTCAAAATTATTATAGGTTGTTTTCCAGAGGAAATTATAAATTAATCTTCATGAATGATAGGAAAGATGAGTTATGAGAACATGTTTATATATTAAACTTATAAGCTGATATTAGGGAAAGAATATTGAAAGAATATACATGTATGGTTAAAAGGTGGGGTTTTGCTATACAGCCAAGCTTGGCCCTGAACTCATTATCCCCCTGCCTCAAGCATAGTAAGCCATCAGAATAAAGGAATTTGCCAACACAAACTCTAATATTCTGAAGACTGACATGATTCAATAAGCCATTTTGATTATTCTACTGGAGACTTTTCATGACAATGACAATAATGACCAATAATGAGCTAATGAGAGAAAATACTAGGCTCTAGAAGAGATGCAAGGGGAGGAGCTCTGTGGTTTGCACTTGCTAGCAGGATTTAGTGTTTAGATAGACTATGTATTCATTTATTACACATTGATAGTTGTTTTGGAGAAAAGCAAATGTCACTAACTCTTCAATGCAGAAAATAAGAATTATTTATTTATTTATTTGTTTGTTTGTTTGTTTGTTTGTGTGTTTACTTATATGTATGTGTGGGCATGTGCATACACACTTCTTTACATACATTTGTGTGGATGCAGGTACACGCATTTGCGAATGTGTGTGGAAAACTAAAGCTGGTGTTTCACATCTTCTTGAGACAATCTCTATTTTACTGATTTGGGCAGTGACGCTCTCTGAACCCAGAGCTCCTTGATTGATGTTTGTCTTGGTGACCCGCCTCTGCCTCTGGAATGTTGTGATCACTGATAGCTACTGCTCCTGCCTTGCTGTTATGTGGGTTCCAACTACTGAAACTCCAGTCCCCACATTTGTGTGGCAGTAAGTGGCATCTCCCCATCCCCACAGAATACACTTATTCATTTTTTAAATTTAAATTATATTATATGTAGCATAGAGAGTAATGGGCATCAATATGTATCCTCATATTAAAGTGTCATCTTATTTTTTCTAGTGAAATTTTATATAGATACCATAATTGGACAGGACTCAATCGCCTAAATCTTTGTGTGCATACGGTGGTTATTAGACATTTGTAGAGACACAGATTTCAAAATATATGTCACAACTAAACAAAAGGTTGCCGTAAATAATGCTTACCTTATTGAGATAGCTAATCTGCCTTCATCGAACTAGATGCAATTTGTTCAGTGGAAAGAACAACAGCTTCACTAAGACATTGTTTCACAGACAAGCCAGTCACAGTGCAAAGCGCTTCAAGTAAATTTAGTCAAGTCTGTTGACTTCGTAGTAGGTGATGCTCCTCTTGAAACATACAAAAACAAAAATTCTAGGATGAAAACTCCTTCTTCCAACAGCTATCCACTTTGGTCAAAAAATAAATAAATAAAACATTGTAAATGCTTCATATTTTCTTCAGATCTCTTGATTTTGTAAGAATACTACTTTAACCCTTTGCCTCAGTCCTTTGTCTTTATTTTTAAAATAGCCTCATTGTTACTTAGGAACATATGTATCAAATAGGAAGCAAAATCAGTGCCACAAAAATATTCATAATTATTTCTTTATTAGTAATTAACATATATGTATAAATCACATGGTCTTTTGTGATTTACTTTGCACTAAGAAAAAAGCTACACTTCTAAAATTAGTTGAGAGAGAGAAAGACTTTATAAAATTAAAAATATAAAATTTTAAGTCTAAAGGCTTCAATAATATAAACTTAATAATAAAACCACTGCCACTGTATCATTTACAAATAGTACTCTAATAATTTACACTTGTTTTTATCCTATTATGACAATATCAGTACTAGAAAGGGTTGTATATACCAAAAGTGCAATATTGCTTCCCTTTAAGAATCTGGAAAATTGAAGATGGAGCTTTTTTCACAATCCTTTTATTCAAGCTGATTACTAACTAAACTAATGCAGGTTGCCCTCATTAATGAACATTCTCATATTGACATTGTTTCCTAATCCAGAACAAATAATTCTTAGTGGATCTGCTTACCTTCTTGTTCTTCAGAATAATTACTGATTTGGGTTCGAAGAATAAGGCTAACAGCATTTTTTTTCACTATACCAGATCGAACATATTTTCACAGCCTTAAAAGTTAGTCACTCAAGAATACTGATACTTTAAGATGAATTAAAATGGACATAGGTGTCCTTTATATTAGCTAACAAATTATGTACATATGAAAAATACAATTTGGACAATATTTTACAGGTTCTACATTTCTAAGAATATTTCTCATGATGACTAGTTATTGCCTTATTTTTCTGAGGGTGTGCTTTCTCCTTTTGAAGTTGGTGAACAAAATGTCTGAACATGTGATATATAGAAAACATAAAGACAAGATTACAGCTCTGTGCATAGTAGTCCTGGTAACATGCTTCACTCAAACATTGTTACACATGTGAAGAAGAGCAAACAAGGAAATTCCAGTGGTCTGATTGATTTAGATATCAATCATACAAATCAACTTGAGTCCAGTGCCTAACTCAGTAACAGTGTGTTTGCCTGGCATGTACAAAGCATTAAGTATCACTAGGCTGCTCCCAACAAAGTGGAAACATTTCAATATTAAAAAAATAAAATAAGAAGGAGAGTTAAAAAAAAGTATCATTTTAAAAAAAATAGGGGCACAGTGATCACCGTTTATGCAATAGGAGTCATTTGGGAATATACTATTCACATGAAATAAAAACAATTAATTTTGGTATTAGGTGTGTTTGCATAAGAGACTTCATGGAAGACTCACGAGTAGAATGAGTCTATTTTCCCAACTGAACAAACAGTGAGCAAGAAAGGCTACCTGATGATCATTTTTCAGGCATTCCTCTGTTATTTCACATTTCTCACATAGCTATCCTAGTAGATTTCATTAAAACTTGTTTCACAGATTTTATTATTGGAGAATTTTACTAATTTTTGCAACAAAAGATGACAAAGAAAATATGAACCCACATTTTACTGCAAAGATTCTTTTCTTCATGTTTCCTTATTAATATCAAATCAAAATTTGACCTCTAAACATTACTTTATGAACTAAAAGCATTTTGATTCAATTAGGCTCCTGAGAAGTAAATTCTTAATTTGGATCCACTCTCTTTGTGAGGACTGATGCTTGCTCAGACATCCCCACTGATTACAGTGATCTTTCTTGGATGGTGAGTGAAGAGTGCAGAACGTGTCTGCTTTTCATATGTCTTACATGTGTGCCTCATCCTGGCAGTGTTTTTCCCAGTTTGACAGAGTAGACCCAGGCTCAGGAAACTTCAGGATTGTATTTCACCTGCCCTTGACCTGACTCAAAGTGTATCACTCCCTGATGGACTTCATGCACATCTAGCTCCAGGTCTTGGGTATATACTGGTTGTAGGTACTGTATGGAGACCCTTGCATTAGTCAGCCTCAGCCAATAAGAACCTGTCAGAGTGATGTGCTGGGGATTTAGGGTCTTTAAATTTCTCCAGGTAGGTATTAGATGGAGCCTGTCGCTGAATTCCTATACAGAAAAATATTTAATGAATAGTAAGATAATTTCAATTTTGTATATTTAAAATGCAAGATGTTATTTGTGCAGATTTGGTAAAGAACATTAATTTTAATTAAATTAATTTCCTAATTTACATAGGTACATATTGACAATAACATGTTATATTTACAAAATTATCTTCAAAAAACAGGGAAAGGACATTGAGTAGCTATTACCATGGTCCTAATCTGGTTTATCTGCTAGTATGGACTAGTTTTTGCTGATGTAACAAAAAAGACCACTGTTGCACTAGCTTAAAGAAATGCTTAGTTTTTTATTCATGCTGCATGGGTCTTGTTGATTTGCAAGGGGAACACCAGTATTGTGTCATTTAGCAACCCAGTTGACAAAGAATTCATTAAGATAAGCTTAGGATCACAAGGGCTAATCAAAGAATGAAACATGCAATGGCTCTTAAATAATTCCCCAAAGTGACAAAGTTTAAAAAGAAGTGATTCTTAAGTGTAAGAGCTAGTCAGTGGTAGGCCTGAGCTAATGGCCAAGCAGTTTTACTTAATATAAGCCTCTGTGTGTTTATTTGGGTCTGAGCAGCTGTAGACTGGGTGTGGCACAGAAAAACTTTCAGCTACATTAATGTGCTGAACCATATGGTGGATAGCTATCCTACCTCGTAGTAGAATCCATGAAATTCTTTCAGGAGCTAGTTACAAATGCATCTCAACCTCTAATGATAGTAAGTGGATACTGTCTTCACACAGTGATATAAGCAAGGCAGGATAAGCAAGAAGTTAAATATGAGATAACCAAGAGAAACTACTGCTGTATCTTTGTAACTTTGTCATCTATGGTCAGAATGCCACTTTTGTAGTTAAATATGCTTGAAACTACAGTTAAGTTTTTCCTGCTCTACCAGAAATCTTGGTTCATGGGCACCTCCTTAGTTGTCACACATACCTACCTACCAAAGTAGATTCTGCATCCTCTAAGAACCCAGCCTCTTTACAATGTCATTTGAACCATCTTCTAAGCTTTCCTTGTGGACTTTTCAAAAGACACAGGAGAGGAACACCCCAAAAATATATTCTGGTGCACTATAGTTTTAGAGGAGAAAAAGGGCCATATACCCCCCTACCATGGATTTGCTATCCTTCTCATTAATATAAAAACTTCTTGAAATCTCAATGCAGAACCCATTGGGTTGCTACCCCCTCCTTTGCACTAGCCTGTGGCAATCTCTATCTCAAGTTCACTGTCATTTGCTTTGCTAAATAAACACCTACTCAAGCACACCGTGCCCCTCAGCTGAATTCTTTTGAAAATATAAGAACCAAGGATAAATAGTTAACAGGGGTAGTGATTAGATTTTCAGTTACTCAGTATTTAAACCCATGTTAATACAGCTAAAATCTGCTCACCAAGTGGTGTGTCCCTGGGGCTATCTCTCAGACTGAGGGAAAACATTTCTTTTCCTGAAAATTACAAGGTTTCTTCAAGATTCAGCAAAGTAATGATCTTCCTTTTATTTTTTATTGGCTGCTTCTCATCTCCAACAGAAGCAGCAGCATTAAGATGTGTTTCATCAGACACAAGTAGGCATCTATTGATTGAAATGATGAATAACACCTTTGAAGAACATTTGAAGGCATATGATGCCATTCCTTAAGAATACAAGTGCAGACACATGGAGACATGTGTGAAAAAATGTTCCTCCTAACCGTGATGACCAGACTTAAGAACTGAAATGTATTCTAATTTCCACTAATTGTAATGTGGTTAAATCAAATACTGTACATTCTTCATGTGTAAAAATGGAGTGTTCGCTTAAGAGAACATGAACAAATACATCTGAGACAATGTATTTGATAAGACATGAAGTAAGAATGCCAAAGTGGAGAATGATATACTCTGTGTGTACATGGAAGTGTAAAGGGGAAGAACCATGTCGGAGATGGAATGTAGAAGAGAAAAAACAAAAATGAATGTATATCTGTGGCACTTTTTAATTTGGATATTTAAAAGTAAAATGGGAACACAATTTTATTTACCATGATAAACAATTTCTGGTTTTGCACCAGAGGGCAAAGGGTTTTGCAGGTAATTTTAAAAGATACATTCATACTTATGAAATAATAATTATTTTAATATGTAATAAACTTTAATGTCCAGACATACTCCTATTATTAAATGGAAATGGATATTCAATCATTGCAAATTATCAGCCATTTTCTAAAGATCATTCTTCCAGTGGTGATCTCTGGCAGAAGGAAATATCTTATAGTGATAATGAAGTTTTCAAATCAGCATTGTAGAGACTATGACAATTATTGCATTTATTTTATGTGAATATAATTTTTAAACTACTATCCTAAAATATGTAAGGGGTAGTTCCTAAGTGAAAACATAGTGGTAGTATACAGTTTTCAGATCTAGCCAGTATTTCATTTGGTTTTAAAGTAATCAAACATATATATGTTAAATAAAATATAGATAATATTCATCTCTTAGTTTGTATAGAAATAGGCCATCATTAAACTATAGAAGTCTTCTAACTCCATTTTGAATGTTTTCGAGTTGAAACATAGTATTCATTCTACAAGGTTTGAATGAGTGAGCGTTTTACACATGATTAAGTGATTTCAATAGTAAGGTTCTCTCAAGGTTACACGTCTGAAAGCAGATGGGAGAGTATTTCTTCTTGGGTGTGACTTATTTTATCTTTCAATAAAAACGGATAATCATTTTTATTTCAATGCCTTTACATTGTATTACTGCAGAATGGTTTTATTCGCCTGGCCTTTCTCCACACTCGGTGGTGCAGCCATCACTTCTCACCACTAATGGAAGGCTGCAGAAAAGCAGTTCCCTGAAACTGTGTTGTATTCTGTACCCAATTGTCACAGGTTTTGTTCCATCTTGTCAGCTTTGTTAGCTTTGAAAATGCAGCATGGCTGCAGTTATGTGTATATTTGTCTTCCTGGATAACTCAGGCATACAAAGTATGCAGCTGGGAAAACAAAGTTCACGCTTTCTATTTCTACTTCAATTAACAGCTATATTATAAACTGACAGATAACTAATGAAAAATAAAGCATTAGGAAAAGGTAATAGCTCAATTGAATGGATTGCAATTAAAAGCTTATCAATGACCACTTTTTAAAATCATTCTGTGGTGCTTCAAATCCTCCAGAATGTAATTAATATTTCATACAATTCACAGCATCTAAATGAATTTGTACATTACCTCAATGGGCAAAAATTAATTAACAATCATCAACAGACTGCATAAGAATTTCTTGTTTACACAAAGATTATTGTCCAACTCAACTTTAGAAAAATAATTACCTGCTATACACTGGGGAGAATTTTACATTGCTGTGAAGGCAGCCACATGGATGACTTTCTGAGTGAATTATTGTTAGACAAACTGTTGGGGAGTTGAAAAGCCTTGTCCTACATGTAATATCAATTAGGAGAGTTAATGAATATTCTGTTTAGAATACTGGAGAGTATTACAATATGTAAGATGCATGTACTACAGCAAAAATGTGTAGAAGTCTCCCTGTAATAGCCAAGCATGGAACTATCAACATTTGTATTTAAATAATGTTTCCCTTTAAACTGTAATCAGAGAACAATTATCATTATTTATGCTCAATAAACATCTTAATTACTTAATCTGATATGCTCTGCTTTTCTCATAAAAATATTGACTCTGAAAGTTCAAAGTATTATTACTATAGGTAAGTACAAACCAGGTCAAATTTATATATTGCTAAATTTTGTATGATGCATTTTTAAATATATATAAAAAGACTAAGATGAATCGTTTCATGAGCTTGGTAGAATGTAAGCAGCCAGGTCAAGAGAGACACATTCAGGCAATTAGATTCAGGTAATTAGATGGCTGGAGGGAAAAATGATGGATATGACCAGTTTCTTAAAGAAAGTCTTCCATGTCTGAGAAGCAGAACTGAAGGTACAATAAAAAGAAAATCATACGTTCCATCACACATTTGCATTACTTTCTCTGCTATATTTACAGAAATAAAATTCATTGATATATGCATGAAAAGCTATACTCTATGAAATGATTAATGTTCTTGTTTTAAACCTTAATTTTAAATATTTTGTGAACAAATTCTATACTTTATTTTATTTTATTATTTTTAGTTTGTTTTGTTTTTTTTTTTGACACAGGGTTTCTCTGTGTTATTTTGGTGCCTGTCCTGGATCTTGCTCTGTAGACAAGGCTGGCCTTGAACTCACAGAGATCCACCTGGCTCTGCCTCCAAAGTGCTGGGATTAAAGGAGTGAGCCACTACCACCTGGCCTATACTTGATTTTATAAACTTAATATGCAATGGTAAATGTCTTCCACAGGAACTTTAAAATCATAAAACAGTATATGTTTTCATAAACATTACTCTTTGTAGTAGTGGGTGTAAGTCTGATTTTGTGAATTTGCTTTTCCAAGGATGTAAATTGTTTCCAAGACACATGTAAACTTTCCTTTTAAGATCTCAAGATTTCTTGTTCCATGCATGTTTCACAATAGCCCTTAGAGTTCTAGTCAGAGTTAGTAAAATCTATATCCTTTAAGCCTTGGCATAAATGGAAGTGGTTATATAGGGCTCATAGTATCACTTTAACTTAGTTTGAACTCTGTGTGGCAAAAGAATTAAAAATTAATTCCCACCTGGACCTAGCCAATCAGCTTCTGCTAATTTACATGACAGTTTAATTAGAGGCATTCAGGAGGATTAGCTAGTTCAATTACATCAGCATGCAGATGTGCCAAGGCTGCCTGGTTTGAGCAAAATTAGAGGAGAAAACACCAAAACTGTTAAGCGAGAAGAATGAGGTGCAGTCTTTCACCAAGGTTTACCTCTCCACCTCGCACTGAATATTCACACATGCTTTATAATTTCTCATATTTAATTCTTGGAAATTATTTTAAATAAATATGGTTTAAACTGTTTAGAAGTTATTTAATGCAACTTTCTTCCCTCAAATATTTATAATGTATGTTTTGGCTTTGTATTACTACTGTGTTCATGTTCTAATGGCGTCGTAATCCTTAGCATCTCTCTTCCTCTTTCTCTACCTCTTCCTCTTCCACCCCTGTTTGTCTCCCTTTCTCTCCTTTTCTACCATGTCTTTATTTCTCATTATAGCCTATGAAGTTATAATGAAGTGTGAATATGTATGAACCTAATTATCTGTATAGACTGATCTGTAGTGTATGTTAAATATTATCTTAGCCTTCTTAATCATATGCAAAAATTCTCACTTGACCAAACACCTAATTGGTTAAATGTGTTTCACCATCACCTAAAATCTAATGAGTAGTTGAGTGTTTACTGTGTGCCCAATATTTATAACAAATAATGACTAAATAAAACAAATAGATCAATTAGTAAATACCTTTTGCTTGAGAAGTATAAAACATAAATAAGGATGAAGTGCAATCTGTGTCTGTTAATATACGAGGTAGCCATATTTGAAAGTAATACATGGCTTTGTTTTGGTTTTGATTTTGATTTTTGGGGGGGGGGGTGGGATTTTAGTTTTTGATAAATTCCTGTGTGCCTCTATATAATCTTTCTTTTAAAAAAAACCCATTGTTTTATCTCTTTACTTTAATTTGATATATTGCACTAGCTTGCACAGACAGAATTAGCCTCTTTAGAGGTATCAGAGACTGGGTTTGGTGAGAGCATTTCACTTATAAATGAGTTTATAACTGTAAGAAGATTACTAAATGTTTAATTACCTCCAGATATTTTGGGGACTGTAATGCTAAAAGAAAATCTCCCCCAAAATATGCATTGTCAACAGAATTCCCAAGTTGTGTATGTTTCTTAGAAGGTTACCTCTAAAGTATTCTATCCTTGACTTATTATTTCCAACATGAAAGTTTTCATACTTTAGCATACACACAGAACTCTGAAGAATATTTTCATAATGCTAATTCACAGATACTGCCCAAGGATTTTTGGATATGCATGCAGGGTATTATATTTAGGTGAAAATAAGTCATCTAGTACTTTAATATGTATAAGTGGTAAGAACTTCTGATCAAATTTAAAGACCTTTTGTGCTCCATTGTGTATTATGGCCATTTAAAAGAACTATCTGTTCAAATTATCTGTAACCATCCTGTTGACATTTCTTCAAACGCACAAACTTATGACTCTTGGATAAAGCCTACTTCGTATGTGAAACCTTTCACTACTGCAATAGATCTTCCTTCTTCCCCGAGCAAACTCATCTTCTAGAATCTTTTTTTTAATAAATATTTTTATTTTAAAATTAATTTAACTTTACATATCAGGCACGGATTTCCCTGTCCTCCCTCCTTCCACCCCCCAGCCTTCCCCACCAATCCATCGCCCATTCCCACCTCCTCCAAGGCAAGGTTTATATGCATTTGTTACTGGAAAATTGGGGGTATCCATATGAATTACCAGATGATACCAGGGAAAATGGGGTCTGCTTCTGGGATTCTTAGTTTAGTTAATAAAAAATAGTGAACTCAAATGAAAACATAAGTATAGTGGTATTCTATTTGTACTGAAATGTGATTTTATTTGTATGTTAATAAATAAAGTTGCCTAGAGGTCAGAGCTATTAGCAAGCCATAGCGAAAGCCAGGGCGGTGGTGGGTGCACGCCTTTAATCCCAGCACTCGGCAGGCTAAACTAGGTAGATAAATGTGTGTTCAAGGATACAGCCAGCATTGGAGACACACACCCTTAATCTCAATACCAACCATAGAAGACTTGGAGGTCTGTACAGAGAGGCAGTGACGAGGCAGTCACATAGTTGGGTTTACAACCAAAGAGAAGGCAGAACAGAACTCTTATTTAAAGTCAAACGCACAGGAAGTAGTCCCTTTCGGAGAGGTCTCTTGGCGGGAGAGGCTAGCTGGCAGAAAGCGGGTAAGACTCTTAGCTCTGACCTCTTTGGCTTTCATCTTTACATTGGCTCTGTGTCTCTTATTTAATAAGGCAGTTGGTTACATCTACACATAAGGACAGTTCTACTAGAATTGGAAAGAAAAACCACAGAATAGACAAGTTGTAAGTCTCACGAGCCACTCGGACAAAGATAATGGTAAAGAGGAGGAAAAGGAAAGCCAAGCTCTTTCAGTTAAACCAGCATGGAGGTCAGCTGAACCACGGCATGTAGCTACCTGGCTGAGGGCATGCTAGGGCAAATGAGTAAGGAAACACAATGTATCATGTGATGCACTTTTAGGTTCTAACTAACATCCAAAGGAGAAAATACAAATAGAATAGAACAATGAATAGTTACTCCTTCCTGAGCCCAGATATATACCAGTACCTTATGATAGCTTGATTCGTAGGCACTGTGTTGGTTGTGCAGTTCCGGGGTAGGGGAGGTACACTCTCTTGTTGAAGGATTCATCCTACCCTTTAGCATAGTTTAAGATGAACCTACATTCCTTCCTAGAGGGGAGGGGTCCTTACCTCCCTGAGATGGTCTCTTCACCAGGTCATTACTTCAGTTCATTTGGGAAGTTGTGGGCCAAAGGGATCCCATGGAAACCCCAACCAACCCAGGATGTTGCCAAGACTATAGGTTGCTCTCCACAAACTTATGGCAAGGCCCCACTGCTGACAGTAACACCCATACAATGAGTGGTTTCACACTGCATTTAATAGAAGGCTAAAGAAACTAACTACAAGTAAATATTAAATCTTTGTCTTAATAATACACTTATTTCAGTAGACTATAAGATCTTCAGACTCTTACAGTCAGGCAATTATTAGGTTCTTATTCTGATCGTTATCAAATGTAACACTTGATATTATGCAGAATGAATGCTGAGTAACCTGCATGCTACTTTCTCAAGTGCTACCTAATGATTATCAAACAACTCAAGAGAATGACCTTTTCTGATTAAAATTTTAAAATGAGGATGATACACTGGCATATTGTACCTTGCTATTTTCAAAATGACTTACAATATGGCTATAAATTTAACAACTGTTTAATCACAGATTCTAGGGTTTTTTTTTTAATCATTTTGCAAAATACCTAGAAATGTCTCAATTATATACAAATTGGCTTTCTACCAATAACAATTTAAAAATATTCTCCAAATTCATTTATAATTGGTGTCAGATGGTTAATTTTTAATCATACATTATTGTACCCCAAACAGAAATAAATTTGGAGAAATATATACATATCATCCCCATCTTCTAAAATCTCAGTAAGTATTGAAATGTAGAAATGCATCTCCAATTTCCACTGGAATGGTGATAATTGGCTTCCAAACACAAGTTTATCATATCATTTTATTTTTATTTTTATTATCATTTTACTCTGAGGTCTTCATGGCCTGATTGTACTGTGGTGCTGAACTTGAATATCTGTCTGCAGGTCTGCTGCAAGTGTGAACTCTATTCTCTGACATTGTCCCTTCAAATACTTCCACTGAGCATAATATAATCTCTATATTGGTTTCTTGTCTTGTCTCTGTGACAAAATACCGAACAACAGCCACTTAGGGCAGAATGGCTCATGTGGCATTAGAACTTAAAAGTATAGACCATCTTGGTAGGGAAAGCACTACCAAGAGGAATGGAGGCATCTGGTCACATTGCATCCCAGCTCAGGATGCAAAGAGACGAATGCTAACTCTCAGCTTGCTTTCTTCTCCACGTATAGCTCTGATACACCAGCCCATGGAATGCTGCTGCCTATTTTTAGGGTAGACCTTCCCACCTTACTTAATCTAATCTAGAAACTTCTTCACAGACATGCACACCAGTTTGTCTGCTAAGATTCTCTGGATCCTGCCAAGATATCCCCAACAGCATTAGCCACGCAGTCAATTCGTTTCAATGTTTCAAAACCACTTTGATCTCACCTAACATGTAACTTTCCTTCCCCCTACCTCTTTAAGTCTCCAAGAATTCTTATTATTTATTATAATTAACTCATGCTTGGGAAAGCAGATGTATGGAAAAGACAGATGTTACGGAAAACTTTTCATTTTTAACCTCAAAATTCTGGGCGTTATTTTAAAATAAGAGGAATGGAAAATGAAAAAATCATAAAATAATATTCTACCATGCTGCCCCCAAGTTCTTATGTGTAACAATACATTCAAACTTGATTGAGAAAGAAGGATAGGTTTTGTGAAGAAGGGAAAGAGGAACCAACATTGAAGAAAAAAGAGAGGGTCTTATACAAAACCTTTAAAATAACTTCATATCCTTAAACATTTTCTCTGTTTAAAGGTATCAAGTATATAGCTGTGAAAGACTAAATATGTGATATATTATGTACATGGTTCAAGCACAGACACACATTACATACATGACACATATTTGTATATCCCATTAAATATTTGAGTGAGATGGTAAATAATTATACAATAAACAAATTTCACAGAAAGCTATATTCCATTAAAGGCTATGGATCTGGCTATTTTTATGACAAGAACTGGAAACAACTCATCTTAGCTTAATTTTCACATATATACTTTATTTAAAATATTGACTGGATGCATATTTAATTAACATTTAACTCTAATTTGATTGTTTAAAAGCTGTAGAGAAGTTCAGAAATGTTTTTGAGTCAAAAACCATAGAGAAATAGCATTTTGTTCCATGTAGTGTTCCCATGTTTTGTGATGGTATGTAGGCTAATTGTCTCTGATTTGACAAATCACACCAACTTGTCAGGAGTTTTGCTGATGCAATCACTGTGATTGGGAGATTTGTGGAGGTTGGTACCTCTTGAGCACAGAATGTATACTATAGGAAATGAGATTGACCAGGTCAAGGGATTTACAACTCAGGAACTCTATTGCTTTGTAATGAGTAATGAGGCAGTTTGGTTTTATACACATACTATCAGATCTGAAGGAAGTTAAGAGTCATATTTCTGACTGCTATTTTAAACATTGTATTAACTTAATCAGTTTTCAATTTGAGAGTCACTAAATCTAATTGAACTGTACTGGTTGCTTTAAACTCTTTAGGGACTGAGATTTTTGACACATACACATGTAAATAATAGTTGCTACTAAGTTTGCCACAACACAGATGTAAAAGTAAGTAATGAGTATTAAAAGTCTACTTCAAGTAACCCTCTGTTGCTAGAAACACTCTACTGGATATGGATATATTACACTGATTTCTAGAGTAGATCCCTGGTGCTACTAAATGTTACTAGATGTTACTAATCATCTCACTTTACAACAGCTTGCATTTTCTGAAAGATAAGAGAAAGTAGATTAGTAGGTTTAGTTCAAGTTGGTCAACAATTGGCATCCAAGAATGGATCTCCCCAAATCATTGCTCCTCTCTGTGTACTTTTAGAAGAGTATGGTCAAGAACAATCTTGATGCTTCAGTGAGGGCTGTCTTTGGAGACAGTGTAAAGCTTTATTTTCAAAGAGTAGCAAATTCCAAAAGCCAAAATCTTTCAACTATTTTTTATTAAATTTGGCATCTCCATAGTTTAACTTAGGTAAGTCTCACTTTTCTGGAGTATAAGAAAATAGAGTTATATCACAGTGGTCATGTCATAGCATTTTGCTTCACATTTTTTTCCTGAGAAAAATACATTCACCATTTTTTTTAGCAGGGTCTTTGTTACAGAACTAAACCCATCCCTATCTTTTGAATTTCATTTCCCAAGATTTTCCTTTTATGAGTTGATGAACCACTGATACAGTTTCTTTAGTTGAGTATGAGATCCCATTGTAGGAAAGTTTTACCAGAATTTTCTAAATACTGTAATATTCCAACTTTGGAAAGTAGTTTTTATGTCTTCTAAAGTAATGTTACTTTTATTTCATCATTTGTTGATTTTGGCTTTTTATTTAAATTTTTTATACAATACTATGAGTTATATTCTTCCCTCTCACCCAACTTATTTCCTATCTTCTCCACCCCATTACACACCAAACATCATAGTCTTTCTCTCAAAAAAATAAATAAATAAACATGCAAAAATAGGAAAAAAATACCAAAACAAAACACACACACACAAATAAAACTAAAAATATGAAACTATGGAGTCTGTTTAAAGTTGGTCAGCTACTCCTGAGCATGGAGACTGCCCTGGAGTTTTGATGCATACAGTGACACTTCACTGAGGAAAACATATTTTCCCTTTGCCAGGAGGTACCAAACCTAAATAACTCTTTGGTTTAATGGTGGGACTTTGTGCCCACTTCCTATTTTTAGCGCTGGGATTTTGTCTGGCTAGAACCTTTACAGGTCTAATATGTTGTCATACTCTCTATGAATTCATGTGTATCACTTCTCTGGAAGATTCAAATTCCTTTGAGTTATCTACCATCTTTGGCTCATATTATTTCCACCTCCTTTTATGAATAGCTCACTGAGCCTTGGGAAGAGGGGTTTAATCAATACATCCCATTTAGGACCAAGTGCTCAAAAACCTCTAACTCTCTGCATATTTTCCAAAATGTGGGTCTCTGTGTCACTTGCCATCTACAAGAAAAAGCTGATGAAAGTTGAACAATTCATTGATCCAAGGGTATAACAATATATCATTAAGAGTGATTTTATTTCTATGTTCCTTTATCAGAGTAATAGTAGCAGGTTTTCCCCTCCAGCCCATGACTTATCTAGTCTCAGGTTCTTGGTCACATTATCAGTTTCATATGTAGATACTATCTCAAATAATGGGCCTTAAATTCTATCAAAAAGTGCCTTAGTACTTCCATAGCATCTGTGCCAGTTTGTCCTGTGGGCAGATTGGTATTATAGTTCTCAGGATTTTGAGCTAGGTGATATTGATCATTACTTTTCTCATCTGATAGCATGCAAAATAACTTCCAGTGCCAAGAATGCTAGTACATAGATGTGGTGATATATTATGTACCCTAATAAACTTTGCCTGAAGATCACAGAGACAAAGGAAGAAGACACATCTTCAGGAAGACTCCTCAGCCTGAAAAACTTTCCTCAGCCTTATATACCTTTCTCTGCCCACCATATTACTTTCTGTCTCAACCTCTCTAGGGCTGAGATTAAAGGCATGTGTGCTTTCCAAGCAAAGGCATGAGATCTCAAGTGCTGGGATTAAAGGTGTGTGCCAACACCGCCTGACTATGTTTCTCTCCTAGACTGAGTCAATCTCATGTATTCCAGGGCGGCTTTGAACTCACAGAGATCCAGACAGATCTCTGCGTCTCAAATGCTAGGATTAAAGGTATGTGCCACCACTGTCTGGCCTCTATGTTTAATCTAGTGGCTTTTTCTCTTCTCTGATATTCAGACGTTGTATTAGGGTACACAATATATCACCACATGTAGATGAGAAGTTTCTAGTTGAATAACAACTTGATTTCTTTATGTTCAATGACATAAAGTGGTATCTTCAGCAACAGGGCATTACAATCTCAGTGTGGAGAATAACCAAAGATTTAGCAACAGTCTGTGATGTTTGCATGGTGTGTGGGGCTCTTTTGGCTAGCAATTCCATAGGATGTAAACAAATTCTGCCACTGGGGTTTTTATTTGGTGCCATAAAATGTTTAGTTGGGGCATCATCTAACTCATTATATGGTGATTCCATTTGAATTCCTTCCGTATATGTATGTATTTTAGGAAGCTTCTACAATGATGTGTTTCCATATGACATTACAAAATGTCTTTATTGTTAGTAGTCACAACCAGAATTCCTTCATTTGCTTTGCACTACTATCCTCCTCCTTATTTAATCCTTCTATTCTGCTTTCTATCTTTATACCACAGTATTTTATCTCCCCTTCATTGGGAACCATCTTCTGAAAACTCTCTTCAGTTCTATACCCAATTTTTAAATTGGATTATATATTTTCTTGATGTACAGGTTTTTTTGGTCCTTTTATATTCTAGGTATTAAACATCTATCCATTTTATAATTGGTAAATATTTTTCCTGTTCTTTAGGTTTCCATTTTTATTCAAATGATGCAAATCTTTTGCTAGACAGAAGCTTTTTAGCTTCTTGAGATCCCACTTATCAGTTAATGTGTATGCTGTGAACGTTCTGTTTAGAAAATCAGTTCCTGTGTCAATGAGTTCAAGCCTATTCCTCATTTTCTTTTCTATCAGAATCATGGTATCTGGTCTTACATTGAAGTTCTCGATCCGTGTGGAGTGAGGATTTTATGGAGGAATAGATTTGTATATATTTTCATTCTTCTACATGCAGCCATTGAATTTGACCAGTAGTACTTGTTGAAGAGGCTGTCTTTTCTTTAGTGTGTATTGTTTGCTTCTTTGTTAAAAATCAAGTGTTGGTAGGTATGTGAAATTGCCTCTGTCTGCAATTTTATTTCATTGTTCAGGGTTCCTGTTTTTATACCAATACTACACTGGTTTTATTGCTATAGCTTTGTAATACAACCTATAATATGGGATGGTGATAACTCCAGCAGTTCTTTTATTGTTTGTGGTCGTCTTCGTTACCTCAGGACTTTTGTGTTTCCATATGTAGTTGAAGTCTGTTTGTGTGTTTCTCAATTTCTGTTAAGAATTGGGCTGGAATTTTGGTGGGTATTACATAGGATCTGCAGATTCCTTTTGGTATGATGGCCATTTTCATAGTATTAAATTGAACAGTCCATGAGCATATGAGATCTTTGCATCTTCGGGTGGCACCTTCAATTTCTTCTTCAATGTCTTAAAGTTTTTATTATGCAAGTATTTCACTTATTTGGTTACAGTTATCTCAAGATATTTTTTAAACTATTAGGAAAGGTACTGTTTCCCTGATTTCTTTCTTAGTATGCTTATCATTTTTATTTTCAATTAGTTCTCCTTTTCAATCATTCAAACCACAAGAACAAGGTGTTGATTAATTGTCCTTCTCTTCAATAATATCTAACAAGATGTAAAACAATCTCAACTTTGGGGATAATGACATGAAAGATTTGTTAATTTCATTTAATTTTAATGTTTTATTATTTTGATTTCATTATCACAGTATACATTATGACACCTGAAATACATTTAAAGTAATTATTTTTATATAATTGTAAGGTTTTTGCTTGAATTATCTATAAAAAAGAATTCAGGGTGCCCACACAATCCAGTACAGTAAATTAATTAAATTGTGGGATATATATTGACTCTGGTATATAGATTATTTTAGGATGGAACTGGGAGTTATAAATAAACAGGCAGGAAAAATCAATGGAAGAAAATTCAACTAGTATTGTCACCTTTTATCAATGAACAAATGTACTAGCTAGTAGTGCATTTATGCTAAATATTATGCCCCAGACTATGAAGATACGTGGAAACAGGCACCAACAATTTATATAAGTTTTTGATAAAGATTCTTTTTAAAATTGACAAGAAAAATTAGCAGGCTTTAATTTCTTATAAGTTCAAATTTTCTACATGCCTGAACAACAGAAAGACAGCCAACATACTGAAACTAAATTTTACCATTTGTTAAGAATCCAAATATATTTGACTTAAATCTTGATGTTTTAAATGAATTTTAACTTAGTGTGCAAAATAATAGGTTTCATCACAACATCTCATGCATGTATGCAACTGTATTTTGCAAAGTTTATATTCTGTTAAAAGAATTACTGAGATTGCCAGCATCCTAGCTTTCCCTGTGTTTAAAAAATTCTTTATAACTGAACAGGATTCCTATTGTATATATGTGCTGTACTTTTATTGTTTACTTATATATTGAAGAACATTTATGTTGTCTTCATTTTAGGCCTTTTGTTAATAGAACAGCAAATATCATGGCTGAGAAATAATCTGTGTAGTAGGATGCCTCATTATGTCACTGAGTGGTATAGGTAGGTCACATGATACAACTACTTTTCGATTTTTGAGAATTCCCTAAACTAATTTACTTAATTGCTGCACCAGTTTGCAATGAACAGTAAATGAGGGTTCCACTTTTTCTACATTCTCACTGGTAGTTGCTTTCTTGATATTGACCATCATGACTATGTGGTTAACCTTA
>CABHPR010147324.1:49156-66141 GCA_902168415.1 Peromyscus melanophrys
TATATATATATATATATATATATATATATATATATATATATATATAAGCCCAAATGGCTTTAGCATGTTATGTTTCTGTGTGTATATATGCATGTAATAATAATAATTACAAAAGTGGGAGTTCAGGGGTATAAGTGAGAAATTGCAAGAAGGAAAAGGATAAGTAGAAATGATATAAATACAATATGCATGTAAAGACTTGTCCAAATAATTTTAAGATAAATTAGGGTCTGCAGATACAGATCTGCAGCTAAGAGCCATGGCTACTCTTCTAGAGGACCTGGGTTAGAATCTCAGCACCCACATGTCATGTCACAATTATCTGAAGTCCATTTCAGGGATTTGATGCCTGTTCTGGCCTCCATGGGTACCAGGCACTGAAATAATGCACAGATATACATGCAGGCAAAACACCTATACAGTTTGATTTTTTTTAAGTTAAAAAGTTAAATTATCACCCCTTGCTAAGGATCTATTGGCAAATGTTAGATGCTGGGAGAGGAAAAGTCAATTTTTCAAGACCATTGCCAATGGTATGTTGACCTCACAAATTCCTGAGTATATGGACAACACAAATTGGACTTGGTAGGAGAAAAACAGAAAACAAATTTAGGTGGATAGTGTAAGGGGATGGATCTGAGATGAGTTTGAGGAGAGGTACATATGATCAAAACTCATTGTACAAAATTTGCAAATAATTGGTTAAAAATAAAATTAAAAAAATAAAAATGTATACACACACACACACACACACACACACACACACACACACACGAAATTCTTTACTCCACTAACAACTGATATAAAAACCAGATTACTACCATCACCCCTTATTAAAAAGCTTAAATACAGCATTATAAACAAGGATTAACCTGGCATGAATGGCCATATGGAAATATTATTTCAGGAAACTTTTACTCAGCAAAGTAGGATCAAATTATGCAATGCTGATATCAGTATTCAATTTCCAAGATGCCCTTTTTTGTGTTGTTTTGTTTTATTTTGTTTTGTTTTGTTTTGTTTTTCAAGACAGAGACAGGGTTTCTCTATGTAGCTTTGTGCCTTTCCTGGAACTCGCTTTGGAGACCAGGCTGGCCTCGAACTCATAGAGATCTGCCTGCCTCTGCCTCCCGAGTGCTGGGATTAAAGGCATGCGCCACCACCGCCTGGCCAAGATGCCCTTTCTATTAACATCCTTCACCCAAATATAGATGAAGCAGTCACCAGGACCATGTGAGTATACTATCACATCTGCAAGTCCCTCTGAGCTGCACATGTTCTTTAGGATTTGACTGGCTGCAGCTTAGGTTACCATCTGATTCCCTTCCCCTCTGAGATTCAACTTTCTTTTACATGTTTCAATGTGTGCCTTTTGATTTAATTCCTCCTATTTTATGCCCTAAACACATAATGAATCCCACTACTTGCTTCCAGTGAGTCCTCATCAGCACCAAAGAAGGACACCTTGCAAATGGCTCTGAGATGCAGTTTTCAGGATCACACAATAGAGAAGGAGAGAAAGGGATAATTAAAACTGTTGAAGAATGTTTTGAAAATGATACTATATAGTGTATTTAATTGTGATTTTGATAGTTCCTAAATAATTTTCTCAACATAAGTTCTCAGTAATAATGACATAAAAAACTCAGGAAGCTTGATATTTGCCTTGTAATATTAAAGAAAGAGGAATAGCATCTCTGAGTGGTGAAAGATCCAAATCAATAATACTGATGTAAAAATAGTTGTTACCTGCAATACTCCAGATTGTGATTTTTCCTGAAAGGGGTCATTGCTGTTGAACTCTAGTTAAGATAAGACTGAAATAGACAGGCTATAAAACATTGGTCTATGTGCCCATTTTAAAGCAGATGCCATTGCATTTAGATTGATACTTCTTTGGAAAATATTTTGAGTTTCGATAGTCTGATGGTTTGTTGTGGTTTCTGTTTGGGTGGGGAGAGGGACAGCTGTTTAGTTCTTTTAAAGACTGCATTAGTAATACCTTGAGCCAGTTTGATCAAGAGAATTCTTCAGTTGAGGCTCTACTCTCAGGTGACTTCTTGATTTGAGTGGTTCAGAAATAATCTCACATTTACAGCCAACTGCTTTAAGATATAAAACTCCTTATCTCACCTCAAGAAGTGAATTATATTTTTCTTAGGTGGTACTTGAAATCTGGATATTCATGAGCAAAATTAGTAAACTAGATCCTTGTTTGTTATCAGTTACAAATTTCAACTAAAAAGAGATAAAAGATTTAAAGATTATACAAAAAACTCTGAAATTACTCCACACACACAACAAAAAATTCTTAAGGAACATACTCCAGGACATGGGCATGCACAAAGTGAGTAAGCAACAGAAACAATAGCTGGAAAATGGATCAAAATCAAGAAGAAGGGAGAGGAGGAGGAGGAGGAGGAGGAGGAGGAGGAGGAGGAGGAGGAGGAGAAGGAGAAGGAGAAGGAGAAGGAGAAGGAGAAGGAAAATAAAAGAGCCCAGATACCAAAGTAAATAATCAATAAGCCTAAGAAACCTACAGTGTGGAATAAAGAGTTTAGAATTTATACCTCTAAAAAGATCTGACCTAGCAATCCTCTTTCTTTGATAGAGATTCAACAGAAATTGGTGGTAATTATACTATGTTTATCTCATTGCTGTGATAACCCACCCAGAACAAAATCAGCTTAGGGGAATAATGTGTTTATTTAAGCTTACAGGTCCATCATCCAGAGATAACTGGGCAGGAACTCAAGCATGGACTTTAAACAGAAATACTGGAGGAATGTGACTTGCTCTCCTGCTTATGCTTAGGCTCAGCTGGCTTCCCAGTACAACCCAGGAACACTTGTCATGGAATGTTACCATCTAGAGTAAACTGGGCTTGGCACATCAGTCAGCAATTAAGAGAAAACCTCACAGAAATGGAACATGCTAATTTGGTCTAGGGCGTTTCTTGATTGGGGCTTTACTCTCAGGTGATTTCTAGCTAGCACCAAGTTGATAGTGCTACCCTGGATAATCATAAGCATCCTAAGACATGTAGAAGGATGTTCCTCACAGATTTTTTAATGGTGCTCAAGTCTGGACACATTTTAAATTTCTTTCATTAATAAATGGCATCAATAGACTATGTATATTTGTAGAATGATACAATATGCAGTAATGCAAACATAAGTTCTGTATACATTAAATTGAACGAAACAATCAGATTCAGAGTGTATATTTTATGATCCCATTCATATAAAGCTCAATAATAAGAAAAAGTGATTTTTTTTAGTTTTTTGGCACTTCAGTGATTATCTCTGAGGTGTAGATATTGCTAAAGAGGTAAATTTTAAAGCTTTTGTGATTGTGAAAGCATTCAATAATTTGATTAATGATAATATTGATGTATACAAACTTCACTGATCTGACTGATCTGTTCACTTAGAAAATACATAATTTTATTTCCATAGCTATATCTTGAATATTTGTATCATCTATATCATTGTCTAAATCATTTATGTACCTATACACATATATCTCTATATAGATATATATACCTATATACTTATATCGATATCATCTCTTCAGAGCATAACCATGTGAGAAAAGCCATATAATTGTCATCTGTCCCTTCTCTGTGTATTTTTTTTTCCACATAGCTATCTTTATCTTCTCACCAACTAGGCCTGATTTTTCTTTCTCAGCTCTTCCAGTAAATTACGAGTCTGTGGCTTATCCTAAAACTGATCAACTTATGTTCAGTGTTTTTGCCAACAGCCTAATCACTGAGTGTGGAGCGTTTACCCACCAACCCCACAGTTCCCCAGAGTTTTCTTGAGTGAGAGCAGCAGGAAATATTAGATAGAAGGATTTAGATTGTGAAGGTAAAGAGGTAGAAAATACAGGATAGCCTCGAGAGGGCCTGGAACCTATTCCATCAGGCCCTGACTGTCTCTGCCCTAGGGTATTTATAGAGACACCAAAGGGTGGAGCAAATGACCTCCCAACAGCACAGCCAAGTGCAGACCATCTCAGACACCTGCACTCAGGCCCACGGTCCTAATCATCCTCTCTATGCGGACCTGCTGGGTAAAGCCACGAGGAACCTGAAAACGGGCTCCCACAACTGAGTAACTCTGGGAATCAAGCATCACCCCCACCAAAGCCCCCAGCTTCCTCTGAGCTTTTCTGGTTTTGTTCTTCGTTTCTAGAAAGTCTTCCCTTTTCCTCTTCGCTTACCCACAGCCTGTTGCTTCCTAGTATCTATTGAAAGGCCATGGTTAATCCTCTTTTTTGTGAGACATCTACTTTGGTCATATTTGTGATATATAATGAGTGATTTATTTGATATATCAGGTACTTTCTGGGCTTACATTTTCATCATATTCTGAGTTTTCCTCAAATGTCAATCTTTCTATTGTCCTTAGCTACCAGCACCTTCATTAAAATTGTTGACACCTCGTCTACCCTTCTGCTTTTGAACCACTTGTTTTCTCTGGCATCACACACATGAATACACATACAAACATAAGCATGTGCACACACACACACACATACACATGAACACAGGCACACACATACACACACACACACATACACATGAACACAGGCACACACATACACACACACGCATACACATGAATACAAGCACACACACATATACACATACATATACATTGGTTAATGAAAAACAAATTTAATAAATGCCTTAATTTTATTAAAAACTAAGTTTGTGTACATTATACTGTAATTGCATGCTTTCAGTTGCTAGTATTTTTATTTATGCATGTACTGTTATTACAAAACATTAAATATATTAACTCATTTACTGATGTTTGTTTCTCTGGATATTTCAGAATCTCAAAACAGCATTGTTATAATTTCTGAAAATCTTTCCCATTAATGTGCATCTAATATACGTTTAAATCTATTGATTTCACATTTGCATTTAAATTTAAAAACCCACTAGAGACAGTCAATATCCCTTGAGGTTCAAATTAACTTCCAGAGAATGGCTTGCTGGCTTCATCTCCAGGAAATGTCCAGACATGTCACTTCTCATGCAGACGTAAACCAGTGAGTATCTCCATCTAGGGCTACCAGGGAACTACAGAAACCTGGGCTGATGCTGAGCTGTTGATGCACAAAGGTGATCCATAGATGAGTTGAACCCTGGAGTATCTACCACATTCTTTGCCTATCAAGTATATGCTCAAAATCATTGGGGTAAGATACACAGAAAGCTGGTATTGATGTGTTGTCTGATTGCAGAATCAGAAATGGGATGGCAGATGACAAAAATATGGCATACAAATACAGAAATATATGCATATATATATACAATATAGATTAGATATACTTTAGATATCAATATAGATATTGATATCAATATAGATACAGATAGAAACAGTGTTCACTCAGAATAATAGAACTCATAAGTTAATCATATTTTCCATAAACTTTTTGCTAACTCATGTTATTTCTTTTTTTTTTTTTGCCCTCTTTTTTGGTTTTTTCAAGACAGGGTTTCTCTGTGTAGCTTTGTGCCTTTTCCTGGAACTCACTTGGTAGCCCAGGCTGGCCTTGAACTCACAGAGATCCACCTGCCTCTGCCTCCCAAGTGCTGGGATTAAAGGCGTGCGCCACCAACACCCGGCTTCCTGTTATTTCTAGACCCCTTCATCTCCCATTCTTTTTTGTTACAAAAGAATATTCTTGACTACCTATTTATTACTTTGAATTTTTTAAACAATAATGTTCATGGAATAATTGAAATTCCTGTTTTTCTTCAGATATGGTGCCATTGACTTAGAACCCCAGTACTCAAGAGGCTGAGAAAGAGGGCTGTAAGTTTAAACACAGGCAAAACAACAGGCCAGCCTGAGCTATCCATAGAGGATTAAAAGCCAGTCAAGCTACATAGTGAGACAATAACCTCAAATAGAAAATTAGCACAATTCATATTTCAACAGAAGGCAAGATTATACTCTAACAATTGTAAATAATCTGTTTGAATAACTCAGGATTATGCTAGCCATAGGAAGCAGAGGGAAACTAGTTTAGAATCAAGCACTGCTGAGACTGCTATTCAAGATATCAAATCCTCATACAAATAAACAGTTTGATATAAAAACAGTGTAAAAATTCTCAGCATGAACTTAAGCAATTCTATCAGCTTTCCGAAAAGAATGTGCACCGATATTGTGGTAGATATTCTCAGTAGCCTTTTTTTAAGTTGCAGTGATAATTTAATTAAAATTAAATCTGTTGTTATAAGTCTCTGCAGATGTATAAGAAGTTTACGGTCTAACTGGCACCATAAAGCAACACTGAATAATACAACAATAAAAATAAAGACCAGTTGCTGGTTAATTAAAATGAAATTCATGAACACTTCTTCAGGAGAAATACATCAATACAGATTGTAAGCCACATCTACCTTTTCCCCATGCTTTACATTTTTAGTTTCTAAAATGTACTACTGTAAATAAAACGTTTATAATAAACTTGAAAAAATAATGCTAACACATACTAACATATGTGAGCTCTAAGACCGTCTTCATTTTGTTTCATGAAAGTGCTTTTGAACCAAAGCAAACAGTACACTATGGAGGTGAGCAATCAGCACTGGCAAAATGAAAAGATGAATGAATTGGCCCGAGAATCAAAAGAGAATACTTTAAAATGAAACGGTTGATGCTGTTTAAATTGCAAATGTGTTTTTAATCCATGTCTCTTGCACTTTTTTTGGCAGCTTTGAATAAATGGTGACAGTAGCGTCCTGTTCTCACCGCCGCCGTCAACAGTCTGTGCTGTGAGGAATTCCTCCTGCTGTATGAGAATTCATTTTTCTTCTCTCTTTAAAATCTTGGCAGCGGGTTCTTTTTTAAATGTTGGATGTCTTCGTTTATTTGGTAGTAGAGCTAACAATTTCAGAAGAAGACAACACCCACCTTGATACACAGTAAGACACAGAATTCATGAGCAGGACACTTAATTCCTAGCGATTATGGTGAAGTCGAGCTTATACTGACCATTAAGCTCCTTAAAAGAGGAGTCGCGAACGCCATCATGTTTACATTCACTTCTAAATCAATTGTTACTAAATAGTCGAAGGCTGTTGTCTCCCAGTCCCATCACTGCCCTTTCTTCTATGATAGAAGATGTCAAGTCAGTTTTTCAAAGCACATTATTCAATAGCTCTGATCTTCATTGTTGCTAAATATATATTGACATCATCATTAATTGGTATAAATATGGAGAAAGGTTAATCAAACTTATTCCTAGATTTTTATTGGATAAAGTGTATAGGTGTTTGGCTGAACAAAAATAATAATCGTGTTTTTTGTTTTGTTGTGTTTTTGTTTTGTTTTGTTTTGTTTTGTCAATGTTGCTTTACTGACATCTTACTAGGGCTTGCTAAGAAGATGCTCCTTAAAGAAAATAGAAAACTCTTAATTTTATTATGTCCACACAGAAGTCCATGAAGGCTAAGGAGACCCTGTGTGGAGATCCACAAAGGTTTCCTAGTGAGATCTGAGCTTGTTTTACCCACCAGGGCTGTATTGGAGGATTGCTTGACCAAATGCATGGTTGCAAGGTGATTGGAAGGGTTTGCACTTGGCTCTGCTAGGGGGAGGTCTTTTGCTCCATCCTTTGGCATTCCTATAGATAGGAGGGACTGGTAGATAATGATCCAGGCCCTCCCAAGGCTATCCTGTGATTCTAACTGTTTCTCTCCCCTCTATCCTTCTATCTAAATATTCCTCCCTCCTCCCTCCTTAAGAGTACCTTGAGGAAAAAGTGGAAGCAAGTCTCCCACAGAGAAATGGATAGGCCCTCCACAACCCTGAAGTCGTGATTCCCTTGTTTCAGGCAGGTTTCTTTTTCCCCAGAGAAAAGTCTCACTTTATCCACATGGTACCAACTTCTAAAATATGTCATGATATTTAATTCTCCCTGTGACTCACACACATGTAGCCAGCTAGAACTCTGTGGTTCAGTTCAGTACTAAGATAGCCGTAAACAGTTAATTTGCTGTACAGAGCTGTGAACAACATAACATCTCTGCTTCCAACAAGGTTGAAGGTAAGGAACAACACCTGAGATTGTCTCCTGAACTGTCCACCATACTCGTCACAGACACGCACATATGCATACAAACACAAATAAACACACATACACACTTATATCTTACAGAGTTTAAAAAAGAAAGAAAGAGAGAGAGAAGGAGGGAGGGAGAGAAGGAAATAGAGATTGAGAAAAAGATAAGAAAGGAAGGAAGGAAAGAGAAAAGAAAGAGAAAGAAAGAAAGAAGGAAGGAAGGAAGGAAGGAAGGAAGGAAGGAAGGAAGGAAGGAAGGAAGGAGGAAAGAATGAAAAAAAATATTCTATGTACTATGGAGTGACATTTTCTGCCTGGCTCTGGCTCTGTTTCCTGTTCTCTAGCTCAAGTGATATGACTTATGAGACAGGATGAGGCTCCCAAGGAGGAGGACATGGTGACTTAGCAGGCTATCTTAAAAATAATATCTGTACTTTTTGTTGCCTTCCTAAGCTTGTCCCTGAGTCTTTCTGGAATGGCTGGGCATCAGCATTATTTAATTACTCAGTAATCATACACAATCAAGAAAATTACTCTCCCAAATTATTTTAAGAACCTTCAAGAAAAAAAAAGTCATTTCCATTTCTGTGTGTCATAGCTTACTAAAACTATTTTTCTGGAGTGCATTTTAGCATAATTTTGATCTATGCTATTATCTACTCTATTTTTGGTAAAATGGAGACTAAATCTGAAAATATAGTAATAAATAATATTACTGTAGTTTGAATAGGAAATGCCATCCACAGGCTCATATGCAGTCCATTTGGGGCCCAGGTGAAGACACTGAGGTGTTTATTTGAACCTTTGGAAGTAGATCCTTGTTGGAGGAAGTATATCCCTGTGAGTGGAATGTGGCATTTTATAGCCTGTCCCTCTTTTCCCCTTCTTTCTCTGCCTTCTGACTGCCAATGTAGCATGGCAATCTGGCCTCCACTCCTGATGCTATGCCTTCCCTGCCATGATGGTGTGTATCTCCATCTCTTCCTTAAGTTGCCTGGGTCAGATTATTTCATCACATCAACTTAGACACTTATCAAAACATTTGAAGTGAAGAAATCACTAGTGTCTTGGAACCAGAGTGAGTGTTATCAAACTAGCTGTCCTATGGAAACATGCCGTGTAGTCACCCCACTTGGGGTATCTCACTATCAACTGTTTTGCAAACGTAATTGTCTTCCTATCCAGAAAATATATTTTGAAACATTAGATAGACAGATTTTTAAATACTTTGTGATAATATGAGTGATAGCTAAATAAACTTACTCCCTAAAACAACGGAAAAAAAAAAGTCTGTGAGGTTAGTACATTATCATCACTTTTTTATAAACATTAAGGAGCACATAGCACGTAACCGAATTTTCTGAGCCCTAACACCTAATACTTTGCCCCCAAACAGTAAAATTTTACTTGGAAAAACACTGAAGCTTTTTTAATACATTACGAATTGAATTTCAAAATAGCTTTTTGCAGTTTACCTCTATGGGGAAGAGAGTAGAATGCTTCTGTCTAAACCAAATACAACACAAGAGAACTCGGAGAAACGTAAAGGGTCTCCTACTTAGTTTTTGCCTAAGTCACAGAGACACCGGTCAGAGAGCAGCATGCTTGGGCAAAGCTTTTCAATATCATTTAAGTTGAATTCCCAGGGCATATTTTATTGCGTTAGCCTACTGAAAGAGGCCATTAGCAGATGAATTTATAGAAGAAAGTTTCCTTACAAAGACCTCCATAGCAAAGCTTTAACAAGGTTTGTCGAGTACTCATGAGTAATAGATTTAAGTTCAAGGAAACAGACTTTTCGTATTGTGTTCAGTGTGGAATTTTATTTCATCAGTTCTTTGGTCTCCATGTGGTAACCTTTAAAAACTTTTTTGACCAATTTCTTAAAACTACTTATTGAATTTAGACATAATAGAATCTTATATAGCTTTGTGTCTTTTTTGTTATGATAAAATTCAAAATCCATGATTAACGTGCTCTGCTAAAACATAATTCAAGTAAAGATCAGGAAAAAGGCCTTGGCATGTTGATATGACTTTTTCTTTATTTTTCAGTCATTTGTGTAAAAATAATTTAAGTTTTAATTATGAACTTTTAATGCATATTTTTCTATATTTAATCTTGAAACAACATCTTTCAAAGGAACTAAAGTCAGTTATTTTCCGTGAATGTTAATCATATGTCAAAGTCTTTTATTTACCTTATTCCTTAAATGGTTATTAAATTAATCATTCATTCAATTGATCTTTCTAGGATCTAAAGAGATTTTAGTGAGAAAACTAAACATGCATCTTGCCTTACTTGAGTGAGGAAGCTTGATTTAAATGGAAACATAACATCAGTGTACAAATATAAGTGTGATTTATCATATAAATATGAATCAAGACACACTGTATCCATGTGTCTTTATAGGAATTGTATAACATCTCTTTGGTGGATACGATGTTGTAAGAGAAATGATGAACAGTTGTTTATAGAAATTTCAGACAAATAGGTTAATGAGCAAAAATATTATAGCTAGAAGAAAGAGTAGGGTGAAATTTCCTGAGCTAGGAGAACATACAAGCTAAACCAATATGAGTATAGCCAGCAGAGTAGAAAATTAGGCAGCATATATAGAACTGTAAATGACCATGGAGTGTTCGATCAAGGTCTGATCATAGAATGTTTTAGATACCACTGCAAGCATGCCTCTGCTTATTATGAAATAATAGTCCACCAAGAAGAGCTTTAACTGGAGCAGAAGACAACTAGCAATTAATCTGCAAAGACCATGGAAGCTGTATCATAGAAATTTCAATTGAGAGTAGATTAAACATAGATATAGAAATATTTGATTAAGAAATGACCGCAATAATGTGGATGAAGGTGGTGGACTACAAGAAGAGCCTCCATGAGGGAAAGAGAAGAGTGAAAACTGTTTTTGATTCTTAGGAAATATCACATGTCTAAATTGGAAGCAGATGATACACATTTTAAGGATGGTTATGATTTCTAGCTTGAGAGACTGGGAAGATACAGACTGAGATGCAGTCTCAGATGCGGGGTATGGCAACCATCCGGGTACATCTGAAACTTTAAAAAGAGAAGGTTAAAAGGCATTTACAAATCCATCAGCTGAGATGGGCCCAGGATAGAGATGGAGTTTGAGTCATCACTGTATGATTGGACCTTTTTTTTTTTTTTTTTTTAAGATACACAGAGAAGTTCAGATTGGAGGGATGCCAATTCCACAAGCCTAAGGAAGAGAGTGTGGTTTCCTATCTTCTCAGTCCTTTCTCAAATGCATTTTCTCTTTATCCCTCTCATCTTGTCCACTCTTGTGCAAATCTTGTTATCTTATCCTAAGGTGATAAAGCCAAATTCTCCTGATATCCCCACCTCAGGAGTGTCATTTCATCCTTGGCATGGTAGGAGTCACCGTATTTGCTTAAAATCCTTCTGACATCTCTGTTTCTGAAGAATAAGGATGAATCTCCAAATGTAGCATGAAAGTCTGTTTCTTCCTGATAAAATCGGATTTGTGTACTTCAGAATTCATTTTCTGTCAGCAAAGCTCTATAAACCTCTAGGATACAGAAATGACTTAATATATCGCCTGATCTCCTGCATCTGACACATAGAACATCTACATTCTAGATGACATTCAGGGACTGTTAACTATGCTATGCAGTTGAACTGTAGTTGCATTCTCAAAATATGGTGTTAAAAGGACTAAAGATCCCAAAAACTTTAGCAGAAAATTTCTAGAAATAATCAACACATTCAGCACAGTGGCAGGATATAGAATCTACTCAGAAAAAGCCTTTATATACAACAACCAATACTCTGAGAAAGAGCTCACAGAAAGACTACTATTCAAAGTAGCCTCTAAAAATAAAATATCTAGTATGAAACTTAACCAAGGTGGGGACAGACCTATACAATGAAAACTTTTAATATCTGAAGATTGAAACTGAGGATGATGCTAGAAGATTGAAAAACTTCCCATGTTTGAGCAGTGATAGAATCAATGTTGTGAAAATAGCACCCTATCAAAAACATTTACAGATTCAATGCAATCATAAACCAAATCCAGATAGCATTCTTCAAGAAATAGAAAAATCTCCTAAAAAATTATATGGAACCACAAAAATGCTCTAGCTACCCAAATCAATCCTGAACTCTCTTGTAAGAGCCATAGAAAATTGAACAAAACCTCCATTGCCAGCCTTGGGAAACCTCACTTGGAGTTGTTGGTCAGGGTAGTCTAAGAAACTCCAAATAATATGGGCTATTACATTTGCCCTTGGTTTCCTCCCAGAACTTGAAAATCAGCCCCTACTGCTGGAGACACCACATGCATTAGACACAGTACCTAGAAGGAATCCAGCTTAAACTGACCTGGAAAGTCCTCCAAACCTACCTTTCATAGTATTGAAAGTGCTTTACAAGATACCAAGGGAGAAAGGCAATTAATAGTTCTAGCCAACTGTAAAACCTAGCAAATCCAGCAGTCACTAACAATGGCAAAGGATCCCCAAGGGTGCAATGCTGGTACTTGTGTCCTAGATGTAATCAACAGCTTCATGCTTGGACTTAAGGCCCCCTCGGTAGGAGAGAATTCATGGATGGTGTTGTGTCTAGTGAGGTCATAGACTCAAGAAGAAAATCTTCTATTGGCCCTTTCCTAAACCAGTATAATTACAAGTCCTTCATTTTAAGTCCTTACCCTTACATCCTCAGATAAATGTAGCTCTCACCCATCATCAAAGAGGCTTCTTTTTGTAACAGAGACCATTACAGAAATAAAAATCTGGTCAAAATGCTGAGAACAAGAAAACTGTAAAATGTCCAAATGAGCTGATACATACACAAAACAGCCTCCTAAGGTTCAGAAAGCCTCTCTTAAAGGGGAGCCAGGATACTCTAAGGGATAGAGCACCAGTTTTGTCTGCTATGAGAGAGTGTCTTCCATGTATGACAAGGAAGATGAACGCAAGGAATGTCAAAAATAGTACAGTTGCCTAAACCAGACCTGCCCAAGAATATCAGTGGACATGTTAACACTGGAGGGGGGCGGGGGAATCTCACAAGGCTTCACCCATTAGATGAAGAGCTATAGGCAATTAATGGATACTAGGAAAGGAATAATCAGTTTTCTCCAGGAAAACGTCCCTGGCTAGGTTATCCAATAAGAAGCCAGCAGCCCAAAACAAATATATGTATGGGCAAAACTAAATGGACTCCAGGTTTGCGCTCTCTCTCTCTCTCTCTCTCTCTCTCTCTGATTCATATATATATATATATATATATATGAATATACATATATATGATGAATTCTAGAGGAATGGCAGCAAACACAAGAAGGGTGGATACAATACTACTTACACACAAAATTCTCAAGAAGCTAAATTAAATTTAATAAGTTAACATTCAGCTTAAATTTAAATAAAACCATAATTATTACTTTTTCAAAAAATTAATTTCATTTCCTAGTTGAACACAAGGAGAAGAGTGAAAGTCTTGAAATTCATTTTTAGCACTGGAAAACATCCTAAACACACAATCATAATTTCAGTCAGTGTCCAGAATTCTTTAAGGTAGATAAATTTCCAGAGGATCCGTTTTTTCAGATCCTCTCTTGTGAACTGATATCTCGGACTCGTTTTGATATACCTGGGTTGATAAATGCTCAAAACTGTGAAACCAAACCATAAAAAGAGATATCCTTTTGTATTTTCGTGCTGAATAAGGAGGCATATAAGAGAAACTACTGAGGAAGGCATGCTGGTGTTTTTCTATTATCAAGGAAAGCTTCCACATTTACTTGCTTATGAGCCACAATGCACATAATTTATGAATGATTAATGTCTTTGTGGATACAGTGTTCTTGGACTGAAAAACAGACCATAAATTCAGATGCAAACTTTTAAAATCTCTTCAAATTTGATCAAAGTTAAATCAAAAGCGTCACTAGTCTTGAATGATCAGTGTCTCCTAGCAACTTAGGATTCCCATAGTTTTGTTTTTTTATCTGAATGCATGCTCAATTGTCTCAGATAGGTTTATTATTGCTGTTTCTTTTGATGTTGTTGACATGCTGCTTTATATTTTATCTTTACTTTTTTTCTTAAGAAACAATATCTAATGTTTTTTTTTAGCTGCTTAAATCCCTACATAGAAATTCATAACCTAGTCTGAGGGCAGCTGGCAATTTCAGTAAAAAATAATTCAGTCAAATTCAAATAAAATAATTAGGTTAGTAGGAAATACGTTTTTCAACACAAACAAGAAATTAAAGAACAAGGAGTTTTATTTTTATTTCATTTCCTGCAAATGAGATAATCCAAAAATGGTTGTCTATGTATATATGCATACCTGCTAAGCACCAACAATCTCTGTTCTTAATCCTGACGATTAAATTTTAAATTTCAACTTTATCATTACCTCCAACCATACTAACTTTTTATTTTGAAATTATCTGAAAATAGAGTCCATGTTTCATTTATATATATTCATTAATTCTATGCCTTAAACATTATCAAGACTATGAACTTATCCTGCCCCTTGGTTTGGTCTGATTTTGTAGATTTAGATAAATGTTGTTACTCACACTTCCAGTCTTTGCAGGATTAGTGACCTGAGGAAGAAACAATCAAATTTTGCCTCTGGTATCTAAATTGTTGTAGAGATGGAATGAGAATTGGGGATTTCAATAACATTCAATCAAGACATATTTTTATTGCTAACTATAACAGTAAAATACTGTGCATATTTTGTAAATAATATGAAGCAAGAATGTGATCGCTTTGAAGATGACATTTCAAAGTTAAGACGTGTTCTTGTTTATGTCAATACATAATTGTCACATAAAATTCTGGAGCCACCTTCCTTAAGAAATTTAAAGAATTATCTTTGTGCCTTTTAAATCAAAACTAGACACCACTTCTTTGTAGCTGTTATCACTGACATTAGGAAAACTATATTAGGAATTGGATAGGTGAGACCTGGTTTATATGTGAATCTGAGAATTTTAAAATGTCAAATTAGTGAAGAATTAAAGAATAAGCAAAAAATCACTAACTTATTGCTGTTCTAGGTATTGGTGCAGGTTAATTAATTTCAATATTGTCATGTATGAGTTAGCCCAGAATTTTGCATGGAAGCCAGCTGATGACCTTGTTACATGATCTAAAATGTGTATTTCTTTAAAATGCTTTATAGAAATCACTTTTGTAGATGAAACATAAAAAAATGAATTTGGACAATATTAATTGTCCCAAACATTTTCAAATCAAGATGAGAAAAATACTTGGTCACTAAATTTCAAAATGACATTAAAATAAATTAACTAATATATTATTAAATTATATTACTAAGAGAATAAAGTAATCAATTGCAATGTTTGTGGTATTCACCCAAACTATTTGTATATATTAAAATTTCATGTTGTCCCATTCAAGTGTGTTTATTTTTGTAACATTTATGTTTTAATTAAAATCTATTTACTTTAAAGAAAGAAAAATATTTTTAATTCTTATCTAAAATATATTGAATATTACTTAGAATTTTAAATATAATAGTGAATAGTGAAATCAAAATTTATGGAAAAATTTTATTTATATATTTGGTTTTCAATATTAAACAAAAACTAAAGGTTTACCTCTAATATTTACAATTTTATTCTTAGAAGGCATTATAAACAAAAAAATGATAACCAGGCTAGTATCAGATGAATTACATCACATTGTTTTATTATTATGTTGTTCTCAAGCAGGAATATGTTTTTAAAAAACAAGAGACATATAAAATGAAGTCCAGTACAGTATTCAGACAAACAATTACAGAGCATTCAATTTGTAGGAAATGTTCAATGTCAATTTGAATTAGCACTTTGAAGGGGTGTCTTTTCCAAATGTCCATTAATGCTAATAAGCAAAGAAACCCAGAATGTCAGAGTTCCACTAATCACGAGTTGTCAGCGGTGGGTCAAAGGAACTAAATGATGAAAGCAAATTTTATACACTTAGTAATAAGAAGGAGATTATTATGTATGATTTTATCTTAATTGGTTTGAGAATTAATTGGGTGGTAACCAAAGCTACCATAATGCTCTTCATTTGAACAGAACAATTAAAAATCCCAAAAGGTTTGGACTTTATGATAACCACTCTGCTGGATTAACTCCTAGCAATAAAATCAAAAGAGATTTATTTATCTGAAAATTGAGTTAATGGTAATGAGTAGTGTATGCCACTTAGCTCGGCACATTTAAACTTTTCAAAACACATGTCTTTGGACAAGGTCAAGTCTGTATAAAATTGATATAAGGGTAGGCAATTTCTGACTATGTTTTTGTCTCATTTAAAACAATATTAGAAGAGATTCAATGACATCGTATTTATCACTTTCTGCCCTCTCACTTCCTATGTGTGTATGTGTGTGTATTTTCATATTAACACTCTGCAGTACTGAGATAAAATAAGCTCAAATTAAAAATAAGAACAATACCAAGCTAGTGGGAACTCATGAACTTTAGACCAACAGCTGAATAGCCTCCATGGGACTGGACTAGGCCCTCAGGATAAGTGAGACAGTTGTGTAGCTTGGTCTGCTTAAGGGGCCCCCTGGCAGTGGGATCAGGATCCATCCCTGGTTCATGAGCTGGCTTTTTGGAGTCCATTACCTATGGTGGGATACCTTACACAGCTTTGAGGCAGGCAGAGGGACTTGAACCTGACCCATCTGAATGTACAAGGCTTTGCTGACTCCCCATGGGAAGCCTTATCTTTTCAGAGGAGGGTATGAGGAGTGGGTTGGGGGAAAGGAAGAGGGACAGAAGAAGGAATGAGAGTGGAATATTTGGTTGGTATGTAAAATGAGTAAAAAAATTCTTAATAAAGAAAAAATAA
>CABHPR010147325.1:7244-34644 GCA_902168415.1 Peromyscus melanophrys
TCTCTCTCTCTCTCTCTCTCTCTCTCTCTCTCTCTCTCTCTCTCTCTCTATCTCTCTCTCTCTCTCTCTTTCTCTCTCTCCTAGCAGCCATCAACTGCCAATAGCTCTTCAGCTAGGTGGTGGGGCTCCTATGCCCCTTCTCCATCCATGTTTAAATGTTAACTGGCTTTATCTTGTACAAGTCTTGTGCAGGCACACACAGCTTCTATGAGTTCATGAACGGAATGGTCCTGTCATGTCCAGAAGACACTACCATTTTGCCCCAGTCTGCCTCAACCTTCGTCCATTACCCTCTTTCTGCTCTCTCTTCTGCAGTTTTCTGTGAGACTTGAGAGGAAGGGTATCTATACATAGATGTTCCAGGTAAGGCTGAGCACCCCACAAACACTGCACTTTGATCACTTGGGAGTCTCTGTATTAACTGCTGTCCGTTACACAAAGATGTTTCTCTGATCTGATGGAGAATGGAAACTGCATTTATCTATGGATACAACACTGCTAATTTAGATGGCAGTTTGATACTATGTTCATTTAGCAGAACAGTAGCAGTAGGTTCAGTCCTAGGTCCTGTGAGATTTCCCCAGCTGTGGATTCTTGAACATAATTACAGTATCATGTAATTGATTCACTCCCATAATGTTTGTGACTATGGCATCCATGTGCATATCTTGTTATTTATTTATTGTAGCTCATAGGTCTTGTGGATTATTATTTTTTAAGATGTGTTACATTCATTTATACTGTGGAACATTTGTTTAATGATGCAAAGGTGTGCTGCATTCTTTTATGTTGCATTTGTTTAACTCTGTGAAGCTGTGTTACTTTGCCTGTCTAAAACACCTGATTGGTCTAATAAAGAGCTGAATGGCCAATAGCTAGGTAGGAGAAAGAATAGTTGAGGCTGGTAGACAGAATAAATAGGAAGAGAAACCTTAGAGAAGAGACTGGGGAGTGAGAAAAAAAAGGAGAAGAGGAGGACATCAGGGGCCAGCTACCCAGCTATATAGCAAGCCACGGAGTAAGAAACAAAGAAAGATATATAGAATAAAGAAAGATAAAATCCCAGAGGCAAAAGGTAGATGGGATAATTTAAGTTAAGGAAAGCTGGCAAGAAACAAGCCAAGCTAAGGCTGGGAATTTATAAGTAAGAATAAGCCTCTGTATATTTATTTGGGAGCTGGGTGGTAGGCCTCTCTAAAGAGCAATAGAGTAAAATGGCCAACAACACAGGGGGTTTACAGCAGGGTAAGGCTGTTGATAACTTTTCTCCCTCAGCAGCCTTCATATCACTTTTATGAATGCTAGCTAAAAGGAAGGAAGCTTCCAGGTAAGTATCAGCTTGATTTTTTTTCTAAGTCCTATGACAGAAGTGTGTGGTATCCTCACAATAAGGACTTACAATCAAGTTCTAATGGACAACCAAGAGTGATGGCAGTACCCTACATTGTGTCTGAGGTCTCTGGAAACTTTCTGAGAAACAACTTAAGAGGAGATATCCCACACATGGCCTTGGATTTTTTTATTTGTCAGCTTGTGGCTTGCGAGGGGGGGGGGGGAGTAGCTCTCGTATAGAGTAATTGCATTGAAACGCCTAGATTGGGGGCGGGCATGGAAAATAATGGGAGAGTAAGTTTAGATGGGCAGGAAGATGGTAGGGTGGGAAAGAAGAAGGGTCAGGGAGGGATAACTAACACTGAGGATATTTGACAAATCAATATGGAAACCTACTATTTTATCCTAATAAAAGTATATTAGAAATTTAAGTGGTACATATTTCTTTATAAATATATAATAAAGGAATTTGTAGATCTGGACTGGTGAGAGAAGCCTCCAATCCCAGATATTTGGGATGATACAACAAGATTATAAATGTAAGGCCTATCTGGGCAACAAAGTAATTCTATTTCATTTCCTTTCTCTTTTTCCATAATATGAAGTTTTTAACATAACAATCATCTAAATGAAATAGATATTAGCTTATTATGGTCAATATCAGCAAAATCCATGTATCCTAAACTCTTTATGCCGTTGACTATATGTAAGCCAATGGATAAAAATTAAGTAGGTAGAAATATTGGCCATACTGCTCCACTGCTCAGTGCTTCAAGAAGGCTTTTCTACTGTAGCAGAGATATGTAGATGAGAGTTAATGTGGGATGAGCAGAATTGGCCTTTGCCATGCACATGGATTCATCATATCTATGCCAACTGTGTTTTAGCAAGGTCATCACTGAATTCTTCTTTGGGGTAACATATTGGCAATTTACAATTATCCATCTTTAGAGCTTTGACCAAAAAGTAATAGAATAGCACTTATGAGCAAGGTATTATTTGTAGTACTAAAGTTATAAAAAGCTCAAGTGAATCAGACCCTCCTACCTCCTGCCTTGTACCCTCTCTCCTTCCCTCCTTCCCTTCCTCCTTTATGCTCTTTCTCTCTGTATTTCTGCCTATCTCCTTTTCTCTTTCCAAATGGCTGAGTAATATTGATTTCTCACTGCTTGAATTGGGATCTAGACCTTCTGCTGTTTTGAGTTTCTTTCACTGAGGAAGATATGCTGTTCACTTTTTGCTCTTTAGTCTTTGGTTTTTTGGGGACCCACCACCCAGCTCCCAAATAAATCACACACAGAGACTTATTCTTAATTTTATACTTAATTTTATAATCTATATGCCTGGCCTTAGCTTGGGTTATTACTAGCCAGCTTTTCTTAACTTAAACTATTACATCTACCTTTTGCCTCTAGGCTTTTAGCTTTCTCTTACTTCTGTATATCTTATTTTCACTCTTACTCTGTGGCTGGCTGAGTGGCTGGGTGGCTGGCCCCTGATGTCCTCTCCTTGTTCTCTTGCTCTTTCCTCTTTTCCTCCCAGATTTCTCCTTCTATTTATTCTCTCTGCCTGCTAGCCCCAACTATCCTTTCTCTTGCCTCACTATTGGCTGTTCAGCTCTTTATTAGACAATCAGGTGTTTCAGATAGGCACAGTAACACAGCTTCACAGAGTTAAACAAATGCAACATAAAAGAATGCAGCACATCTTTGCATCATTAAACAAATGTTCCATAGCATAAACAAATGTAACACATCTTTAAATAATATTCTACAACAAAGATATATAAATAAAAATAAGTACTGTGAGAGAAATCTGATCTCTCATGAGGCTAATGTACTGATTTCTACTGTGGGTGTTTACAAAAGCCTTACTCTGAATGAGTGTTCATGCTTTGAGAGGAAAAACAAATAAAACTCCCCCAAAATCTACCCCAGTTGTTCATAGATGAACAAGCTTCAAGAAGAAATGGAACTGATTGGGGCAATGTTTGACAATCCCCAAATTTCAAGATAAATGCAGTTTTAATGAGGATAATTGGATGCCATTGACACCTGGCTGACAAACAGGGGATCTAGGCAGGATCTCAGAATGTTACTCTTGCTCAGCAGCAAGGGCATCTTTTCTTCAAAGATTATTTGAGCTGTAGATAGAAATGTTTGAGTTCACTTCGAAGAAACTAAGCCTCTGAAATCCAAGGGCATACACACAAGCAGCTGTGGAAGATCTTTCATTATGACAAGAGTCTGCATGGGAAAACTCTGCCATTCCTCCACTCTTGTGTCTTTGGAAGTGAGTGTTATTTATTCACTGGATTTTGTCCTTTCCAACAGCCCAAGGACAGTCACCAACATTAACATTCTCTTCTTTTATCATCAAGAGCATCTGAAAAGCAATCCAGACAATGTAGGACTATCTCTGCCATTTGACATCAGCAGTCTGAGCAAAGATGTTAGAAAATGCAGATAAATGTCAAAAAATGCAGTCAGAGTTATTCACTCAATGTCTTTTACACACCAACACTCCCACAGTGTTTAATTTGGTGGGTACATTTGAATAGGGCTGGACAATGTGAGTGTGTATTCGGAGGTGACTGCTTAGTGACTGGTCCTATGAAATGGTTCTCCCTCCATACATGGTTGTATCTTCCAGTATATAAAGACTAAATATGCTGTTTGAGAAACACAACATGAGCTTCCCCCAAAAACTTTCTGAAAAATACAAGATTGATCTGATCTTAAAGCAGGCCATGTGGTTTGAAATGTTAATGCATCTGTAGATGATCACAAAGAACAAAATCTGATTTAGAAGCTAGGTGTTGACCCTAAACATGGAACAGAGGCTTAATCAGACTGGCAGGTCAATGCCGTCAATCAGGCATGTTTGTGTTCTATATTTGTACTCCTACTGAAGAACTGTACAAAATATTAGAAATTCAACGTTATGAATTCATCATAAAAAGTATGAGACATTTTAAATATGGTTCAAATACTAAGGTCTGAGATGGTTCAGGATTAAGGACACTAGCTGTTCTTCCAAAGGACCCAAGTTCAGTTCCTATCACCCACATGGCAGCTCACAACTGTTTGTAACTCCATTTCCAGGAAATCTGAACCCTCTTCTGGTCTCTATGAGTATCAGGTAAGCATATGGTGTGCAAACATACATTCAGGCAAAATAGTCGTACACATAAAATTGAAAAGTGAAAACTAAAAAATTAATCCAAATACTGTGTAAATCAGACCTGGATTTTATCAAATCATATACAATGGGAAAGATAAAGCACACACACACACACAAAAAAAAATAGTGAGCATGATGCAAAACAATGAAAATGCTGTGACTGGGTTCTCCAGGAGCTCAGGATGAGAATTTCCTTACTGTGCAAGAGTAGATGAGCCACCAAGGAAAAAGCCTTTAATCTAGCCGTTGAAGGCTGGCATAATTTAATACAAAGAAAGGGGAGTAAAGAGGAAAAGGCAAGCAAAGGACCAGGGAAGCCATGAGCTACATAGAGAGAAGGTTCTTTGACCAGATTGGAAGGTGTATGAAGAAGATTACAGGGACTTGGTACAAGTCATTGGGCTGAAATAAATCCCACAGGAATCATAGCCTGGTCTCAGCGTAGCCCACAGTGGCGCCCTCCCAGTTCCTTGGTGCCTCTACTCTTCCTCTGGGCCTGTCAGAATTCCTTCCAGAAAGTCACCATTTAGGGCTCCCCCATTCAATGCAGCACCCTTATTTAAATCAGATCTGACACTGCATGCATTTCTCTCTCTTTCTCTCTTTTTTTTTTCCTTTCCCAAGATATTTCTCTTCCAGCCTTGACAAAATCTACAGCCCTAAGTACCAAGTTCTCACTATTGTGTATCTTTTGGAGAAATGTGTGGTATGGCAACATTCCAGGTCCTGATCATTTAGCCAGGGGAGCCCACCACGGGGAGTTAATCTGACAGGCAGAATCAGGAGCAATCCTCCCTCTCCAAAGGTACTGCTAGACCATCAGTGTTAAATTGTATCTGACATTTAATTCCAGCTTTGGGCAGTTTTGTGTGAAACCTGACTTCAGTGAGACATTGATCAGCCCACAGCTCTTCATGAGTTTTGACAAAATCAATTTTCTCCGGTTGATTGGGCGATCATTAGCTGACTTACAGAAAGGCCTGGGTCATGCACAGCTTTCTGCAGGCCTTGAAGCTACATGCATTGAAGAAATGATGAAAAATTGCTGCTGCCAGTCAGTGCCCCTTTCCCCACAGAGAGGATCCAACCCAAATCTACAAAGGACACACCTATCTTTAATCTCATTGCCTCAGAAACATGGGCCTTTGAGAGAATTATCTAGTCAGTTCAGGAAATCATATGTTCAACTTAGGAAAAGGAGACAAAGCTGGATGAGAATGATTACTGGAGCTTCCTTGAGAACTGTGTCTTACCTTTATATGTCTTTACCTCATGACCACATCTTTATTTACCTAGAGATGCTTTGAAAGAGAAACACCTGCCAAATGTGGGGACATATGACTTATTGGGAAATTTTGTTCAGGGAATCAGTTCAAAATATTCTAAAAGAAGAACAGGATTTCAATTCACTAAAGCCACTTTTACATACTGAACTACCCTGTAACAATCATTGCTTCTTACATGATTCATAACATTCAAAAAACCTTTTGCTCTCAAAACATGAACTAAACTATAAGACTACATTTGTTCCCAGCAGCCAGCTCAGCACTAGCCACAGTCAGTGCTTGTTAACATACTGTTGAATATACTAATGAATAATTCATCTATCATATTTTTGCATTGGAGTATTTTTCTGTGAGGAATGTGTTACTAAAAGTGTGTCTTAAATATCCCCATTTTACAAAAATATCTAAATACTGATTTATTTATACACCTGCATGTGTTCGCATAGCATAGCATGTATTAAATATTTCTGGACGAATTGGACTTTGTTCATTCAGTCATTTTGGAATGTGAAGTAGAATTTTTCAGGTGAGAGAGCAGTGTTAGCTGTGTCTCTAGAGACACAGTTTCAATTATCAAAAATGTCATCTAGCTGTGGCATTCTCCGGGGAACTTGTGTACCATCATCACTCTCTGGGCAACAGTGAGCTTTGTAACCACCCAAACAGTCCCTACCCATGACGTGAATGACTCATAATGGGCCTGTGGCCTTAGCCTGCCTTTCTTCTCCTCTTCTGAAACCTGCATCTTCATGAAGAGAGACACTCTTTAATCTTTACTGAGAAGTATAAACTAAGTGGGCTTTGCATGAACCTCTCAAGGAAATCAGGAATCTGCCTAAAGAAGCATTAACCTTCCACAAACTGACAAGGCAGCTCTGTCATGTAATAGGCACTTAGGAGAAAGACATACATTTAATAGATACTCAATAAAATCTGACAATCGGATTATATTAAGTTTTGTTGACTTTTAGTAGATTTTAGTCTCTGTTACTGTGATGTGAATGTGTGTCCTTCCTTCCCACACTTCATCTGTTGAAATCTCTGCACCCACAGTGTTGGTACTGGGAACTTTTGGAGGTGTTCTAGCTTGTTCTCTGTTATTGTGGTAGGACACTGACCGAAAGCAACTTAGGGGAGGGAAAGATGTGTTTGGTTTAGCTTCCAGGTCACAATCCCCTTTCAGGGACATTCCCAGGGGATCTAAAACCTCTCACTAGACCCCTCATTTATCATGCCTCACTTGTAACAGGTGAAAACTGATAAGGGCAGCCAGCCATTGACTGAAACTCCTCCAAGTGTGAGCTAACACAAATCTTTTCTCTTATTAAATCAACTGCCTTAGGCATTTTGTTACAATAAAGAATCGCAGGCTCACACAGAAAATTGGTACCAAGAAGCAGAATCATTAACAAGCTACAAGATGATGTAGTTCGAAAGCCCCGGGAATTGATTTACAGGAAAGGTTTGGATTTTCAAGCTAGAGGAAAGCCTAGAATGTTAAGTCAAGCTTAAAGGACAACCTCAGCCAGAAAGAGGTCAGAACATAATGTTAATAGAAATCCGTACAGTAAAAGCCCAAGGCTTTGGGGGTTAAATCAGACTAAAAGCTGTGTGAAATCCTGACAAAAGATTTATCTAGATTTTTGTCTACACCCTGAAACCTTGTGGGATAGTACATGGTAGTCTAGAGTAGCTGAGACAGGAAACTTCAGGGCAAGGAAGCATCGGGGCAACACAGAAGCATCAGGGCAACATGACTGCTGCTGTCTTCTTTTAGCAAATTTTAAAGTGAGAAACAGAAACAAAGCACAGAAAGCAAAATTTTGAGCAATTTATAGCTTGGCAGAAAATGGGGTTCTTTAAAGATGCTGTCAGGAAGGGTGCAATTGCCAGAGAGATTGGCACCATCAAACAAAGCCAAGTAGCTTGCACTGGGAGGACGGGAATGATGCCATAAGGACATATCAGAATTTGACGATTCTCAACCTATAGCAAGATCAAGGGTGCAGGGGGTGTGAATTTGCTTCATTCACTTTAATGAGAAGGCCTCAGAATGGACCACACACCCTGAACCAGATCAGGTGTCATTTCCCTAGAACTCAACAAAGCAAGGTCCTCAAAACACTACCATTATGGTCCAAGCAGGCCCAGGTACAGCTCACATTGGCAGCAGACCTTTGTGGAATCCATGTGATGTTGCTTTCTCAAGTATGCACAACACAAGAGTTACAGCTTTATAGTGGTTTCCACCAAGAAAAAGAATAGGGGGGCAGTCAGGAGCTCTGCAAGTAGCCTGTGATAGAGTGGTATGTGGAGCTGGGAAAATGATGCCAAAGTTGACATGGAGACAAGAGGGTGGTGGAGATACCAGGAATATGAATGCTGGCAAGGAAGCTCCAGGTACTGTGCAGAGCTAGCACAAGAGAATACGAATATAAGCTGCAACCAGGAAAGCTGTAGAAGTGGCCCTGATGGTCTACACCTACACTACCCAATATGATAGCCAACAATTGACCTCTTGCCATTAAGCACTGGAATTATGACCAGTCAAAATAGAGACATGTTAGTCTAAAATACAGGTTGGGTTTTAAAGACTTAATGAAACTAACATAAAATATCTTAATTTCTGTTCTCGTTCTATGATGAAATGATAATGGTTTGATAGAGTTAGGTAAGATATATTAAAATTAAATGAAAACCTTTTCCTTATTAATTTATTTTTCTTAAAGGAGTATGTATAGCACATAAAATAGAATATAGGTCTTTGGTCTATGTAACAGTGTTTTCACATATCATAACACTACTTACTTTGCTTTATCCATCTGTCTCTTGAATGTTGGCTTGTCTGAACATTATGATGCTTCATTTCAAATGTCAACTGATGAGACCTAGAACTGCCTGGGAGACAGGTCTCTGGGCACATCTGTGGGTACTATCTTTAATTGGATTAATTGGAATAGGAGGACCCACTCACTGGGGATGACACCACTTCCTGCCTAAAATCCTGAACTATACATATGAAGATGGAGAATTGAGACACAGCAGTCAATCATTTATACTCTCTGCTTCTTTGGGGGGGGGAGGATGGGAATAAAGGTGTTTATTTCACCTTTCAGCTCTCAGCTCACACTCTATTACTGAGGAAAGTCAAGGCAGGAACCTGGAGCCAGGAGCTGTTGCAGAGGCCATAGAGGAGTACTGCTTACTGGCTTGCTCCACATAGCTTGCTTAAGCTGCTCTCCTCCTCCTCCTCCTCCTCCTCCTCCTCCTCCTCCTCCTCCTCCTCCCCCCCCTCCTCTTCTTCTTCTTCTTTTTTTTTTTTTTTTCTTCTTCTTCTTCTTCTTCTCCTTCTCTTTCTCCTTCTCCTTCCTATTATTATTATTATTATTATTATTATTATTATTATTATTAAAAATAGATTTTTTTATTTAGTATACTTTGATTACAGTTTCCCCTCCCCATACTTTTTCCAGTTCTTCCCCCTCCCATCTGGATCCACATCCTAAAGAGGCATGCAAGGAATAATAATAAAATAAGATAAAACAAAAACAAACAAATTTGAATAGGACAAAACAATCAAACAAGAAAAAGAACCAAAGAAAAATCACAAGAAACACATATAGATACAGAGACACACATGTTCACATACATAAGAATCCCATAAAAACACTAAACTGGAAGCCATAATATAAATGCAAAGGCTCTGTAAAGTTAAAAAAGTTGCCTGACATAACATTATGAGACAAAGAACCTACAAAGATGTGACTGAGTTCACTTTGTGTTGGCCATCTACTGTTGGGCATGAGGCCTATCCTTAAGAGTCACTTGTTTCCCCAGTGAGACTCCATTGAAGAAAATGCTGTGGAACAATCTTTTTCTACAGAATGAATATGTATTACTCTTACTGGCTAATAAAAAGCTGATTGGCTGATAGCTGGGCAGGAAGAGATTTAACTTGAGAGTCAGACTAGGAGGATTCTGGGAAGAGGAAGGGTAGAGTAGAAGAGTCTCCTGCAAATGCAGAAAAGTAAGATGAGAATGCCATCCTGAGAAAAGGTACCAAGCCACATGGCTAAACATGGGTAAGAATTATGGGTTAATTTAAATGTAAGAATTAGCTAGTAACAAGCCTGAGCTACCAGCCAAGCATTTGTAAGTAATATTAAGCTTCTAAATTAATCATTTGGGAAGCAACTGCCAGGTATTTGGGAACAGGTGGGTGGGAGAGAAACATCTGATTACAAGAAAACTAATTTTTCTATTGCAAGTAGCTAGCAAGCTAGCAAGAAATAGCTTCTGGGTTAGGGGTGAGGGCATGTGTCCACTTTCAGCTCTAGAACCCCATCTGATGCAGATCTATGCAGAGCCTGTGCATGCTGCCACAGTCTCTGTGAGTTCATATATGTGCTGCCCTGTTTAGTCTAGAAAGCCTTAATTTCTTGGTGTCCTCCTTCTCCTCTGCCTCTTTAATACTCTGTCTGCCTTCTTTTTTTTCCTGGGTGGGAGGGATTTGATGGAGGTATCCTTTTTGGGGCTGATACTCTGTTTATCAATTATGGAAGCAATGTGACCAGATGCTTCAAGTTCCCATTGCCATGACTGCACCTCATGTCATGGTGGACCTCATCTTAAACTATGAGTTGGAGTAAACCCTTTCTCCCTTAAATTGCTTTTGTTAAGACATTTTATGAGCCGGGCGGTGGTGGTGCACGCCTTTAATCCCAGCACTCGGGAGGCAGAGGCAGGTGGATCTTTGTGAGTTCGAGGCCAGCCTGGTCTCCAAAGTGAGTTCCAGGAAAGGTGCAAAGCTACACAGAGAAACCCTGTCTCGAAAAACCAAAAAAAAAAAAAAAAAAAAAAAAAAAAAAAAAAAAAACAAAGACAAACATTTTCTCAAGTACCAACTGAAGCCCAGTCAGGACCTCTTCTCTTTTGTTAGTCCTTAATCAAAAGAAATGGAAGTTTCTTCTCTGCAGAGACATCATTCCTGTGTACCCTATAGCATTCTCATTTTGTCCACTGAGGTGTAGATGGCCAGAGAGCAGAAGCTTCATCTTTTAATCATCCATATATGTCAGTATAAGGCCAGGTCAAGTATGGACTAACTCAGTGATGGCTCCAGTATAGGTCAGGACTCCAGCAAATGCCAAGGCTGTCAATTGCCCCCACTAAAAAACAAAAAATAAAACAAAACAAAAAAAACAGCTTTAAGAATTGCATTATAGGTAACTTTTGAATTTTCCTTTTATCCACTCTTTAATGACTCCTTTATTTCTGCATTGAGTTCAAATGAGAGAGTTTTTCTTGAGATGCATTCTAAAACTTGAGCAAGAAGCCAGGGCATGATTACCAAAGAAAAATTTTCTTCTTCTTGAGGATTCATTCAATGAAAACACAAAGGTTGTTCATTTAACAACCATTTCTACCTTTGACCCAGGAAGTTAGGAACAGAGTTGAATCTAGTAGAAGAAAGAGAACCAGCCCTTTTTCATGTCTTGTTGCTTATCCAAAGTCTACACCCTAAGAATGAATATAAATCCTATCTTTAAGACATTGTCAGAAAATCCAGGCTATCAAAATCATAGCTGTCATCTGATCTCCTACTTTCAACCTCCCCCCCACACCCCAGGTTCTGTATACCATCTTGGGTGATCATGGGACACTTATCTAGCTCAAAAGGTTCCCCAAAACATCCCCCTGGAAATTCTGTCATATCTGCCTCAAGTGCATTTGTGGTAGTTTGAATGTAATTGGCCCCATAAACTCATAGGGAGTGGCTTTGTTGGAGTGAGTATGGCCTTGTTGGGGGGAAATGTGTCACTATGGGGGCAGGTTTTGAGGTTTCCTATGCTCAGAATACTGCCCAGCGAGTCAGTCGACTTCCTGCTGCCTTCTGGTCAGGATGTAGCCTGCTCCACACCTGCCTGCATGCCACCATGCTCCTTACCATGATGATAATGGGCTGAATCTATGAAACTGTAAGCAAGCACCTCAATTAAAAGTTTTCATTTATAAGACTTGCCATGGTCATGGTGTCTCTTCACAGAAATAAGAACTTAACTAAGACAGCATCTATTTGGGGGTATAGGGAGTTCACTTAAATTCCAACCAATCTCCTCCATCATTACACCAAATGAGAACAAAGATGGAAAAAGAAGAGATGAAAAGACAGAGACAGATTTGTAGCAGAAAGCAGAGACAATCATATGCATACATTAAGGTATATCTGTCTTAAAGAGGGTAAGAAGGATAAGTTAGGGGCTGGTATGGAACCCCAGTTAGCTGCTTTGCTGTTACCATTCAGAGGAAGGCCAGGAGTCCATCTTTGAGGATACTATTTAGTAAATAAATTCTCTTATCATCTATATTAGTCTTGTTACTATAAAACAATTTGCTGCAAAACTTGAGGCTTAAAATAGCCAACTTGTATCGCATCATAATCTCTGTAAACTGGGTGGGCACAGATGAGTCTAGCTCACACAGGCTCTCTCAGGGGGTGGTGGTGACGCTGTCTCAGCCAGGCTCTGGTTCTATCTGGGTGTTTAACTTAGAGAGATTACTTGCAGATTCATTCATGTGCTTGTGAGCAGGATGGAATTTCCCTCACTAAGGATTTTGCTGGACCTGGTATCTGTTGACTAAAGAAAAACTTATTTTCAGGTTAGAACAGCAGTGGGAATGGGAATTCCTACTAAGAAACTGTGACTGCAAAGACTGATTGACTGATTAAAACTGCAGTGATATAGAAGGGTTGGAACATTGCAGGTTACGAGGCTGTTCATCTGGTCTTGGGCTAGCTTTAGCTCCCTGAATAGTCATTCCCTGCACAGCTCTGTGTCAGAACTAACACACTGTGACTAATAGATTAAAAACCTCTTGAAATCTGTTAACTTAGCAGAACAGTAGCTTCCACCAACCTCAAAGCTAAGAATGTCAGTAGATAATATCTGAGGCCTATAGAAAAGCTTCAACCATCTTGCAGTACCCCCTTCCCTGATGGACCTACTATTGTAACTTAAAATTACCTTGATTTATAATTTTCTTTGTTCTATAAAACTGTAAAACTGCTTCCACATAAATATGGAATTTGAGGTAACCTAAATCTGTGTTCCCAGGCCGTGGTCAATCAAATTTGTCTCTAGAATAAATGCTTGTTTCTCTTTTAAGGTGAGAGCTGTGGGGTTTGTTTTTTGTTTGTTTGATTTGGTTTGGTTTTTTTTTTTTCACCAATACCAGCAAACACCAAGGCTTCCCCAGATCCTCAGAAGACCTGGCATGACCATGATTTTATTGTTAAAACAGAGAAACACTGATAAGCAGTTGCTATGTCTACTCTCTTGTCTAGATTTGAGTTTTATATGGACTTGATTGTAGGGAGGCCTTTCCACAGTGCTCCCTACATAATAGGACAGCTGGCTCTCCCAAAAGTGTGTATTCCCAAATAAGAACATTACTATCTTCCCAAAAATTGAAGCCACATTTTTCTCATATCCTAATTTTAGATAGTTATAAAAGACCAAGGTAATTTAAGAGTTATATCCCAACATTTCCACCATATTTTCTTCAGAACTGGATCAGTTACTCCAGGATTCATTCAGCAATGTAACGTAGTGCAAGAGCATAAAGAGCAGAAATGACCACACTCACCTTGGGGGCTGCCCATGCTTTTCCCCATTGTGGATTCAACTCAGTGCAGCAGTGTGTTGTGTTTTTAATAGAGTTACAGAATATGTTTCTTAATGTTTTATAGATCAATTAGAGGTGAGGAATAAAAGAAAATACTACCACATGATGAATGATTTTGCCAGAAACAATTTGACTGAAAGCAATTTTGTGGAAACAAGAATGATCCAAAATCAATTTGGTCAAAACATATCCTAGTCACCAGAGGAATAGAAATATAAAAACAAAATACAAGTAAAAGTTCCCCCAAATCCTGAAAGGCAGATGAAAATTACTGAAGACTCATAAAAAGTTACAAAAGCACTTTCTGTCATGAACCAAAATAAACAATGTCATGAAACTGGAGACAGACTATTAATATTCCACAAATTATCATATTGGTCAGCTTGTTTCATAAGAAATTGTATTGAGCCAAATTGCTCTCAGCTGAATTGCCCTACCCAATTAGAAAACACAACAGCTTCTAACAACATGGTAGTAAGGCTATGGCCAGCTTTCATATTGATTTCTAAGAGAAGCGATTAGTGCTAGGAGGCCAAGAGATGGTTTGAAATGATCGATTACCCTGGAACTTAGTGTTTTAAGATAACAATAATTTATCTTTTTGTAGTTTCTTCGAGTCAGGAATTAATGAATATCTTAACTGAAAACGGTTAGAATCTATCATGAAACTAATCAGATGCCAGCTGAGGCTATAATCAATTGAAGGCTTGACCCACTGGAGGCACTTCCTAAGTGATCCAATAGCATGGCTGTCAGGTTAGTCTCTTCACATGAACCTCCCCAGACAGGCATCTGGTGTGGATCATTATTGGCATGTCAAAGAGCATCCCCCAAAGTGAAAGACCCAGGAGAGGCAGATGGGAACTGAGATGCCTTAAGGTCTTAGCATGGGAAGCCACATACTCTCACTCCACCACAGTCTATTAGTGACATAGATCCATCTGATCTAAAGAGACAGCACACTACAGAGGTGCAAATTCTACAAAGCATTGGCCATTGGATGTCTTCTTGGAATCTAGCTATCATACAAACAAAAAAGATAAACCACTTGCAGTCTGGTTTCCACAGCATTTTCTCTCTAGATCTTCTTTCTTATTTGAAAGATGATGGCTGATCTCCCCTTGGTTCATAAAAACCCTGAGTCAAAAAAAGTTCAGGTGTCAACTTCATCCAAGATGAAGCACCATGTATGGAAAGAGCCAGCCTTATACTAGAGCTGCCTTGCTCAGTCAAATACTGAGTCTACTGCTTTGTAACTAGAACTTAAATTCCTCTAGAATTCTGCAGGGGAAAGTGCTGTTGTGTATTTAAAGGGGGAAAATCATCAAATGCAAATACCCTGGGGAGAGGTAACATGCTAGCCTAAATTTGCATCGAGGTGTGAATGATGTGTGACAGATCATTTCCTGAGCCACTTTCATAAAGGCTGGGCAACAAATAGAAAGTGGAAAGAGCCCTATGAGAAACATGGGCGAGGCATCCAGGGAAGTGGAAGTAAGAGCTATGACATCACCATTTTTCCAGAGCCCACACTTATCCTACAGCAGTTCAAAGAGAGAATTGTAGAAAGTTAGACCTACTAGCCAAAGCGTAGTAATGAACCCTAAAATAGAGTACAGTTAGGAATCAGCAATTGAAAGAAACGTCATTTTTAGAGTGGGGTCCAAAGCCTATAGTTTATACTGTAATCTATTTGTGCCTTTGGATTAATGACCTCTCCAAATGTGTAACTCTGCACATTAGGGCTTTAACAACTTACTTAGGGCATTATCAATAGGAGAGGGTTAGGGACTGAAGCAATGGCACAGACTGAAGACACACTCGTAAAAGCACACTTGGACCAGGAATGAATCACCACTGCCACGCTTGTGTTGTTCCTTTACACCACCTGGCATTGCCCCAGATAGACAGAAGAAAAAAAAATCTGTCCATGTGGATTTGTATTTCCAGGAATGACTAAGAGCTGGCTATGTAAAGAGGGCTTTAGGCCAAATTGCATGACAATGACCTTCAAAAAGCAGGAAGGGGTGTTCAAATGTCTCCATGGCCTGCAATTTGGTTGCACCAAATTGTTCAGGATCTCTCCAAAATACCTGAAAATCATTCCAAGAAAATAGTTTTATTCAAGTCAATTATGACTTAAGCACATGGGTTAGAATTTTAGGGGAAAATATCAGGGGCACTACAATTCATAATTCTCTTGCTGAGACCACTTTCTATTCTATCAGACCCAGCTATGCTATCACATTCTCTCTTTCTACTAAGGAAGTTCTGCTTTTTCCCTCTCCTTCCCCTTGAACATCCACAGCCACAAGGTACCAGTGTTCCCATTACTACTGAGGCCCCTACAGTCCATTGCTTTCCTACCATACTAGGCAATCTATATGCTTTGTATTTTGACTTTAGAGGGAAATCCATTAGTTTAACAACAAATGCGAGAGAGAGAGAGAGAGAGAGAGAGAGAGAGAGAGAGAGAGAGAGAGAGATTGATTCCTGATGCTGAAGTGTCAAGTTCCTGCTATGGCCAAAGCCCATTTTAGTGATGATGATTATAGGCAAACCAACATTAGAAGTCTGGACTGTGTGCCAGGCACTGTACTGGACACTTTCCATGTGTCATGAAGAATTATCACTATGGAGCTTGAGTGATTTCCTCAGGTTCTGTTTTATTACACTGGAGCAGGAGAGCTCTCCACACTTCCAGGATCCCCTGGCTGTTGTTAGGCCAACAACAGAGTCCCAGGTAACACAAGCAACTGTAACTATCAAGTCTCAGATCTTGCCTCTGTTTATAGAGCTATAATTCCACCAGAGGGAACTTTGACTTTGGGTGTTATTAAGTGTCGGGTTAAACTTGCAGCATTACCAAACTTCTCAAAAACTTTACTTCAAGTTAGTCACAAAGGAGGTGACTAATTCTCTGAGAATAAACATTAATGAAACCAAGAATGGACCACTGGGAAAGGTTTGGGGCCTTATTAAACTTTGATCAAAATAATATATTCATGTCTTTATTTTTTCTATCATGTGATCTGCTTTCTTCTCCATTACCTGGTCCTCAGTCTCATCTCTCCATGCCCATATATATATATAACATGCATTGGCTTTGGGCATTTTGCAACAGCAGATCATCCAAAATACTTCTAAGTTTAAAGACCTCCTGAGCATCAGGAGAGCAGAGATAATTTGCCATGTGAGTGAGTTCTCAGTATGAGTCAAAAGTAGTGTGCCAGATCATTGGGGACAGGCTGTAAGACTTTTCAGCATCCAGATGAGCCAATGGACTATGTTTTAAATGGCTGAAATATAAATTGACTCCGTTTTGTGAAAAGATTCTCTGTTATAACTGAAACCTGGCAGGAAGGGCAGCAAACTGAGGAAACTTTCTCCTCTCTCTAAGTTGAAACCCCTAGGGATATGGAGTTTCACTTTTAAGCAGGTTTGGTTGCCAATGAATTCAGTGTTATTGAACTTTACATTTTATATTCCAGAAAATGTCCACTAAAGAGCATCTTGACCATTTATGTTTTTAAAATTCCATGCCGTTTAGTGCATGTACTAGTACCTGGAGTGACGAGTGAACATCTTGATTCAGTTTAGCATAGCAAGCGTCTGATAAAGCAGGGTCCTTAGGAGCATGTCTGGGGTTTCATAATTAGCATGGATTGTCATGATTGTTCTAGCAAAATCTACTGTGGGTAAAATGGTGGAAAAGGAAATATCTGCATATCCCTTTTGGATAGTTAAAGAGAATTAAAAAGGGCACCTAAAATCGCTATAATGATTGTCAACTTGAAAAGATCTAGATCATCTAGGAGTCAATCTTCTGCGCATGTCTGTCAGAGAGTTTACAGGTTGGATGATTGAAGTGGAAAGACCCACCCTAAACGTGAGTGGCACCATCCGACGGACTGGGGTCTCAGACTGAATGGAAAGGTAAAGGCAAGCCACGCACCGGCATTTATCCCTGTCTGCTTCCTGACTGTGGACACCTGGAGACCAACTGCCTCAGGCTCCCGCCGCCATCACTTCTCTCACGAGGACCGTACCCTCAACTAAAACAAATCTTTAAAATGTCAGGCATTTTGTCACAGCGATTATAAAACTAATTATAAAACCAGCAGTCGAGAGGCAGAGGTGGGCAGATCTCTGTGAGTTCAAGGCCAGCCTCCTGTACAGAGTGAGTTGCAGGACATACGGAGCTACATAGTGAGACCCTGAACTGAAACAAATAAACAAGAAGAGTGACTAATACAGTGGATAAAATTTAAATAATAAATTTAGATGACTAGAACCACCCCCATGATATTCTGTTTTATTTGAAAAAACAAAAGACAAAAACAAAAACAAAACTATTCCATATCATCTTCTGTTCCAAAAGTGCAAAATGTCAAAAAGGAAGTCAGACTAAAAGAGTGGTGGATCGGGAAATTTTGTAATTATGCTGATGTTTATTTGCACTAAATAAAAACAGTAATTTACCAAATATTTCAGAGTTTCAAAATAGTCTAGTCTTATTTTTCTCCCAATTCCTAATTCATAAATTTTTATCACTAGAGAGGTCTATTATATGAAACTGAGGAACTGAGGAAATTCTCCAGAAACTCACTGTGGCTTGTTATCATCAATAACGTGTTCTAACAGCCCATACTGTCTTCTCCAAAGGAGCATGTTGTAATGCAGGGATGGCGATGAACCACACAACCCCAACTGCATTCTGTTCTTAGTGCCTGGGAAGATCACAAACAGCAAAGATTTTTCTCCTCCCTTCTTTTCCCCATCTGTGAATAAGTCCTATAAGAACATTCATCCAAAGAGCAGTTATGGATGGTGGAATAGGGATACATTCTAAAATTTTTATTTTTGCCTAGAATAATCCATGAACTATCAAATAAGAGGTGACTAGTGACAAAAGATATAATAAGGAAAAGGAGAAGAAATAACAAGAAGTTTAAGGGGATGTTGTAGGTCCCAGTTCCCACTGGAATGGATTTTCACCATAAAATGGACAGGACTCAATTCCTTGAGTTCTGCTACAGTGCTTCATTTATGTTGCATTGGACAAAGTACTCCCAAATCCTTGTATGCACAACTGGGATTCTTTGTGGGGTCTTTTCTCTATTAGTGCTTGCATGTTGAGTACATGGAATTTGCTTCTTAATTGCTTTTGGATCCCACATGCTTCCTCAGTAGAGATATAGGTAAGTAGCTACCACCCACTTCCAAGATGGAGAACAAGACCCTGACTATAAGATCTTTCTTGTTTGTGTTTACACAGCTCCTCCTGATGGGGTCAGACTAACGTAAAGGGCTTGGTAGACACTAATCTGATTACATTACTCTAACTCTGCCTCTTGGAACCAAAGATAGTAGAATACACGTTCCTTCATTCCCTGTCTTCAAGTTCTAGTGAGCCTCTCAGGTTATGCAGCTGCTAGACTCTACACTGAATATAGTTGTATGTTATAGGACATAAAATGAGTCTAATTATTTTGATAAATATGGTTCTTTATATGCCTAGTGGGCATTTGTAAATCCTGTTCTGTTTTGGTTTTCTTTTCCTTCACTCTTCTCTTCCCATCTCTGTCTGAATTGTCTTCACTCCCACCAAAGAAAGCCATTTTCCTAGTTAATGTTACTATTGCTGTGATGAAACACCATGATCTAAACAAGTTGGGGAGGAAAGTGTTTATTTGACTTATAGTTCCACATCATTATTCATCATTGAAGGAAGTCAGGACAGGAACTCCAACAAGTCAAGAACTGGAGGCAGGAGATGATGCAGAGACCATGGAAGGATGATGATGCTTACTGGCTTGCTTCCCATGGCTAGCTCAGCCTGCTTTCTTATTGAACCTAGGATCACCAGCCCAGGGGTGGCCCCACCCACAACTGGCTCCACACTCCCCCCATCAATCACTAATTAATAAAATGCCATAAAGGCTTCTGTACAGCCTGATCTCATGGAGGTGTTGTCTGATTTCAGGTTCCCTCCTTTCAGATGACTTTAGCTTGTGTCAAATTGACATAAAACTATCCAGCACAGCCACATTTTTAACATTTTTTAGCCTTGTATAATTTGATGAGGCATACATAGACATATGCATGCACACCCACAAGGAATCTTTTAAACATTTTTTTCCTTTATGGTGCTAGGTATGGAACCCAGAGCCTTAACCATGGTAGTAGAGCGCTCCACCACCAAGTGACAGTGCAGCCTCTATCTATTTTGTAAACAAAGATGGGATTCAAGATTTTTCCCGTATCTTGTTCTCATTCTCACACACTCATTTACTAAGATTAGTTTTTTATTATATGTATGTGCATGTATGTGTATATGTACACATACTTGTGGGTGTGCTTGGAAGCCAGAAAAGGATGTAGGATCCCCTGAAGCTAGAGTTTCAGGTATTTGTGAGCCACACAACCATGGGTATTGAGAACTGAACTTTGGTCCCCCGGAAGAGTAGCAAATGCTCTAAACTACTGAGCTAACTCTTCAGTCCCAATCATACAGTGCTCAGCATGGCTAATACAGTTTTAGTTCATTTTGTTATTGTATAATATGCCAACATGTAAATATACAACTCATTTTAAAATACCTCTAAGCCGGGCGTTGGTGGCGCACGCCTTTAATCCCAGCACTCGGGAGGCAGAGCCAGGCGGATCTCTGTGAGTTCGAGGCCAGCCTGGGCTACCAAGTGAGCTCCAGGAAAGGCGCAAAGCTACACAGAGAAACCCTGTCTCGAAAAACCAAAAAATAAAAAAAATAAATAAAATAAAATACCTCTGACAGTAGTTATTTGTCTTGTTTCCATATTTTTCTTGTTTTGACATGGTTGCTCTGCTCACAATAGGTAGAAAACGGAACCAACCCTAGATGTTCATCGACAGATGAATGAATAATGAAGATGTGGTACATTTATCCAGTGGAATCTACTCAGCATTAAAGAAAAGTGAAATCATGGTATTTGTGGGAAAATATATATGGAACTGGAAAATATGATACTGAACAAGGTAGTCCATGCCCAGAAAGACAAATGTCTTACATTCTTTCTCATATGTAGATCCTAGCTTTGAATTTTAGATTTCTCTATTTAAATTTCAAAGTGTCTATGGAAAGCAGAGAGAAAAAGAAGGAGCCCTAAGAGATGGGTGAGAACTTGGGGGTAGCCAATCACATGTGATATGAAAGTACAGGGGAGGAATAACATTGCAGTTGGGAAGGTTTAAACATGGATGGTTAATTCAGAGATGCATAACTTGTAACACGAATTTCTAAACAGTCTTATTAATAAAAAAAATCCAGAGCAAGATATTGGCTAATTTCTGAAAGAAGTCACAGCCAACCTCACCTCGACAACTCCTCAGTTGATCTTGTTTCCTCAGGCTGAAAGCCTATGAGTCCTCAACTGAATGGATCTCAGTTGAACTGCTTAAAAGCCTCTAGTTCCTCGTCCTCATGCCTTATATACTTTTCTGCTTCCTGCCATGACTTCCTGGGATTAAAAGTGTATCCCACCATGCCTGGCTCTGTTCCCAGTGTGGCCTTGAACTCACAGAGATCCAGATGGATAGCTGTCTCCCAAGTGATAGGATTAAAGGTGTGTGTGCCATCACTTTCTGGCCTGTATGTCTAATCTGTTCTGTTCTCTGACGGCCAGATAAGTTTATTAGGGTACACAATATATCAACCACAATAACTGGTCAAACTTCTGAAAATAAAGACTGTCGAGTGTTCAGCCCTAAAGAAAACATCTACAGCACCCTACCCAAGACTGGAAGAGTATCACAGGAAAGGGGGCAGGAATACTGCAAAGAGGGTGGGGAGAAGTCTTAGGAAACTTTGTTTTCTGGATACATGGCCATTGTAATCAGGAATACACAGTAGCTATGGCCACCTGAACAAGCAGACAGAAAAGTAAGAGGGATACAGGTGTGGCAGCGCATACTCTTAATACCAGCATTCTAAAAGCAGAGGCAGGTGGATCCCTGTGAAATCTAGGCCAGCCTGAACTACATAACAAATTCCAGGACAGCCAAGGCTACATAGTGAGATCCTGTCTCAAAAACAAACAGACAAACAAACAAACAAACAAACAAATAAATGTAGGAAGAGGAATGTCTATGAAGGCGATCTCCAGGAAAGGGAGGGACATGAGAGACAGTGGTGGGGGTTGAATATGTTCACCTCAGGGTATGTGAGTATGCAATTGTCAACAATCAATTTAAAGAATAGACAGAATACAGTAGGTGTGGTTGATAGTCCTCTCCCTCATCAATTTTCCTTTCTTCTAGAGGGTTACCAATAACCTGAAATTGATACATGTTCTTTTTATTTTTCTTTATCCTTTTAACAAACACATATTGATTTTAATTTGCATTTTAAGTGGTTTACTGGTTTGGGAATTATACCTTCTGCCACTATTCTTTTAATGGATATTTTTTATTTTCAATTTGCCTATTTGACATGAAATGTAAAATTGATTATTATTTACTCCCTCCAAAAAATACAGAACCTTCCAAACTCCTCTTATATTGCCCTCCCTTACTTCATGATGTTTTTAAATTAGTGTTTACTTAAATTCATCTACTTTTAAAAAGTCTTTATACTGGGACTGGAAAGATGACTCAGCAGCTAAGAGCACTTACTGCTCTTCCATAGGGTTTGAGTTTGGTTCCCAGCACCCACATTGGGCAGCTGATAACCACTAATCCAGGGCATCCAATGCCCTCATCTGACCTCCCAGGTCACCCACATACATGTCACACACACACACACACACACACACACACACACACACACACACAAACACAAAGAGAGAGAGAGAGAGAGAGAGAGAGAGAGAGAGAGAGAGAGAAGGGAGGAGAAAGAGGGGGGAGGGAGGGAGATCTTTGAATAAAAATAAATTTTAAATTTTGCTTTAAACATCTAACACATACTGACTCCTTTGTATTCTAGTCCTTTATAGCATTTCCCTCATTTGCGTCCCTTCTTTGAAAAGTGACCTTCAAGTGTTTTCTCCGTGAGATTTGTGAATGGTCAGTATTCACCCTTGGAAAAAACTTGGAAATTCTAGTTTGTTAGGACTTAGACTTTTGTCCCTGGTTACATTTGTCTTTTTCTTCTATTCTTTATGAAACAGTTTAGCTAAAAGTTACGAACATATTTTTCTTAGTGTTGTTTGGGTCTCACTGTGTTTCTTCAAATAAATATTTACATCTGAAATTTTTGTTCTAAAATATTATATACCTTGACTATTACCTTTGTTTTAGTCTTTTCATTTTCCCCTTATAACTCTTATTGCCTATATGTTAGCTTTTTACCTTGTGTTTGTTTGTGTGTCCGTCTTCATGGGTGTGCTTAATGTGTGCCTGTGCATGCAGTAGGCCCCAGGCATAGTCCACCTTTTAATTTTAATTCGTATTGAGATACCCTATCACAATTGCCTAGAACTCACCAAACAAGCCAGGTTGGTTAGCCAGAGAGCTCCAGGAATCTGTCTATCTCACCTCCCCAGTCCTGGAATTACAAGTGCATGCCACCCACCTAGATTTCTGTTTCTTTTTAACTTGGGTTCTGGAGAATTCAGGTTCTCATGCTTGCAAACACTTTATCAACCAAACTATCTCTCCTGCCCTTAGCCCTTTACTTTTAGTTTTCCAATTTCTTAAGCTTCACTATATAACCCTGTGTATAGCTACCATGCCTACTTACACCTCACCTCTACTATTCCAAGCACTTGCCTCGCATGAAATTCACATTCCAGATCTTCCTCCTCTGGAGTCTATAGCTGGTGTTTCCTGGTGTTCTAATAGTACTCAAATTCCGTTTTCCAGTTTCTTGAGTCTCTAATATGTAAGACTTGGGAGCACCCTTGTATTTCTAGTGACCTTTGAGTGTAAATATATAATATAAATGATGGGAGTGTTCAAGATAGGCCAGAGTATAGAGAAGCCTCAAAGTCATGTCCAGTGGGGTATTTGTCTACAGATATCTTTATCTCATTCTGACTCTTGTTAGTAAGTTAATAATGAGTAAAGGATCCTAAATTTGTATCTAGGAGAGGCTTGGAATTCTGGGGAGTTTGGCATAGGAAGTGAGCCTAATGTGCATAATATACATTTTTCTTTTTAAATACCTGTAGAGATTTCCTATGGAATAATAAAACTTTCTGCATCACCTTGTGACACACAACTAGAGCTACTATGTGCCTTCCCCAGGGAATGGCTTCATACTCACATAGAGAAGAATCTTCCAGCATTCAGAACTGCTAAGAATGCTATAGTCACCCTCAAAACATACTGAGTTCCACATAAATAGAAAGATTTTCAGGTCTAGAGAGATTCATCACATAATTGTAGAAGTTACTGGGCTTCTGGGTTTCCAGGCCTGAGACTCACATGATTCTTCTGTCTCATCTAGAGATTACTTCACCAACATGTCTGTGCATAAACAATTGTGCAGTATTTATTGATTGAATGAAATAAGATCCAGATCCTAAAGCCTCAGCACCTTCTAACAACAAGCTTTGACTACTCTTGGCACACAGTTCATGAGAATTGTCAATTGACTATGGCTTTGCCACACTACACTGAAAACAGCTACATTTAGTAAGTTTCACGTGTCCTTTCATTGTGTCACCCAGGATAAAGGATTAACCACTAACTAGAGCATGTTGTTCAAAAAGTAGGGCAAAGAAACTCAGAAACTCAGAGAGGGTAGGGAAAACAGAGCCAAACCATCAAGCACATAAACCTTTTCTTGGAAATGGTCTGTGCCATTTACTCATATTCCAAAGTCAATGGAACAGGGAAGCAAGTCCCTTCTATAGATAAAGCTTGATGTGGACAGGAAAATACCAAGGGAATCCTAGAATCAGCTCACAGGGGCTTCCAACAGACAATTCTTTTAAGTTCATGGAATGGCCAGTCAGTCATTAAACCAACGATACTGTGAACTGGAAATACACCATGGAAGTTGGAATAAGACCAAACTTTCTTAGCTCACCTGCCTCCCCCCTGGCTAGTTTTAACATTTACCAGCACACCACTAGAGGGAACCAGTAGCTGTAAACAAATACAACTGGCTACCATTGTTTCCTAGGCAACCAGAACCTCAAGGAGTCCAGAAGTAATAACAGATTAATAGCACTTAGAAGGGAGGTGGGGGGTAGTTGGAAGGAGTGGAGTGGGGGAACTGTGGTCGGGATGTACTGTATAAGAGAAGAATCGTGTGTGTGTGTGTGTGTGTGTGTGTGTGTGTGTGATATGTATGTGTGTGTGGTGTGTGTGTGTGTGTGTGTGTGTGTGTGTGTGTGTGTGTCCTTCAAGATGAGTCTCTTCTCTCTACCCTAAAGGACTCTACTTATTTTAGCTCAGAGGAAAGAATCAGCATCTGTTACACCTTCTTGACTCACCTTCTGGCACAGCAAGATGAAGTAAAACCAAGGAGGTAATGCTGTCATCCTCCCTCTTACATGAGCTCCATTTAGGGTCTTGTTTCCTTGGCAACACACCTGACACTAAAACTACTTCCAGTTCCCTCTCCTCTCACCTACTTTGAGTATTCAATGAAACATTCCCTCTTGGCACCCCACATGAGCCTGAGGGATGGTTTCCAGACGAGGCCCCTACTTTAGTACGAAGTCCCTTCCTTAAACCAAGCTTTAATTGAGTCCAACATTTTCTTTCCTGCAGTGTGGGCTGGATAGTGCAAAGTGCTGTCACTTAAGGAACCCCAGGTGCAAAAGCTGGGCTTCCCCTAGCCCCATGCTGTCATCCGCCCACCTCCCACATTAGCCAATTGACCTCTACTGTCAAGATTTTCCTCCTAAGCCAGTGGTGAAATCAGGGGTGTTTGCAGATTCCCCCTGGACACTGTCCCATTTGAAAGGATGATGAAAGGATTAAGGAGAAACCAACTTGAAAGGACACCAGTAGGTTTCTGTGGAACTGCCTCTGGAAAGCACAGGGCTGTGTTTCTTCAGAAAACCCATGGCCATTCCCACCCTTTGTCCTTCCCTTATTGCTACCAATTTTCCTCCCTCACCCTCCACCCCCTCCTATGCTCAGATCCACTACTTCAGAGGGCTGGTTCCAATTGCAAGGCTATTCCTGCACCAGTCTCTGGCAACCAGAGTGAAAGGTGCCGACAAAGAGGCCCTCTCCACAGCTCCCTTTTCACAAGAAGCATGTATCCAATTAAAGGATTTTAATTAAAATGCTTTCTGTAGCATCCTGTTTCTACTCACTATTATAAATTCAACTTGACATTCTCTGATTTAACAGGTGGGTGAGATTATTCTGAAAGCTGCCAGATGAGAGGAAATAGAAGCTAGGCTAAAGGAAGCTGTGTGCTGGTGTTGAGTGTGTGTGTGTGTGTGTGTGTGTGTGTGTGTGTGTGTGTGTTCATGTACATATGCACTCACATGCTGATGTGAGTGCACAGTTATGTATGCATACGATTGTTTTTAAATGCGTTTTTTTTTAAACATTTGGCTTTAAATACAGAAATCATGATACAGCCAAGGGGCCACATGAAGAAAATACAGCTGCAATCTTTAAAAACTAGAATCTCATGCAAACTCTCTTAAAATCCAAGCCCACGGCCTCTATTTCTTTAAATGTGTGTACATGTGTACATGTATTCCTAACGTTATAAATATTCCTAAATATATAAATACAACCTGTTCAGCCTGCAAAATGCATAGAACTTGTATGATGTGTAATGAACTTGTACTAAAAAACAAAAACAAAAAAACAAGCCCAGCAGCACCCATTTGTGCATTTTTCATTAGTGTGGTTTTATTTCTAAAATATCAGCTGAAAAATAGCTGTGCCCTCATTTTTTTATGTATGATATTTTACTTGCTACTTACACAAGGGAATAAGGGGGAAGTTTCAGTGTTGGTGTTGCCAATGACAGGTTTTACATCTTCAATACTGTGAAATTCTGTCAGTTTAATGTCTCAAGAAGTTCTTATAGAACCATGTCTTATGCCTTCAAGTATGAATTGACCAGTTGTTGAATGCTCCCTTTGTTCACAAACAGGCAGTTTATTTACAAATCCGGTACTCACAGGGCTTTATCTGGGTTCCCTGCTGGAGTGATGCTATCCTCCAAGTCTGGACCTCTGCTCTCTCAAGCCCCTTCCTTCCAGGTTCTGCTTCTATCTCTCCTCCCCACAACACTCTTTACCACTTTAACACAAACTCCCGCTTTAAATGTCTTCCATATTTGCAATTTATTCACTTTGTCAGTAAGACCAACTAAGGTTGTAGCTATTAAAGGTTCATCAATGAACAATAAGAAAATAAGCAAATATGCAAAATACATTTAATAATGAGAACATGTTGGAAAGAAAAGGTTGAGGTAGGCAGTGTCGTTTGCATTTATCTACTACAATCATAATCTTAAATTTTATGTTTATACTCCTTTTTCTCATTTGAGCTGCTAGTCCCTGTGGGTAGGGATTGTGTCTAATACCTTAAGGTAGCAATCAAAGTATTTAACAGCTAATGCAGCAGAAGTACCAGCTAGTGAAAGCAGAACTAGACAGTCCTCACATGCCCCAATTGGATATTACCTCTGCAAAACCTCACTGCACCCTCCAGATTTCAAGGTAACTGAATTTGATCCAATGCTGATTTCATAAAACAACTGTTTTCTTATACATATTAATGTTACTATAGGGACCTGAAAGAGTAAATGTCCTTCAAAGGGTCTAATTTAACGTTAAAGAGTGTACATGTATTCAGTTGCAAAGCCAGCATTCAGGAGGCTGCGTTTAAGGCCATTCACAGCCACAGGACAGTTAGGGACCACTCTTGTTTACTAGGAATCTGACTGGCTGAGGGTGGGGTGGGGAGGAGAGGGACAGAGAGGAGAAGAGGGAGGAGAGAAAGGAGAG
>CABHPR010147326.1:0-13345 GCA_902168415.1 Peromyscus melanophrys
GCATTTGAGTCAGCTAGTAAAATATCATCCATATAATGATAAATTATAGATTTAGGAAACTTTTTACGTATCACTTCTAATGGCTGTTGTACAAAATATTGGCACAGAGTTGGACTATTCAACATTCCCTGTGGTAGGACCCTCCATTGAAATCTTTTAACCGGTTGAGAATTATTATAAGTAGGCACTGTGAAAGCAAATCTTTCTCTGTCTTTTTCTTGTAAGGGTATTGAAAAGAAACAGTCTTTTAAATCAATAACTATGAGAGGCCATCCTTTTGGTAACAGAGTAGGCAAAGGAATTCCAGATTGTAGAGAGCCCATTGGCTGAATTACTTTGTTAATCGCTCTAAGGTCTGTTACCATTCTCCATTTACCAGATTTCTTTTTAATAACAAATACAGGAGAATTCCAAGGGCTGGTTGATTCTTCAATATGCTGAGCCTTTAACTGCTCTTCTACCAGCTCTTCTAAAGCCTGGAGTTTCTCTGTTGTTAAAGGCCATTGCTGAACCCATACAGGCTTGTCTGTTAACCATTTTAAAGGTAGAGCTGTTGGTGTCTTTGGGAGATCATCAGTTGTTGTGCCCTGTTCTTGTATAATATGGATGGCTGGTGACCACTCAGAATAATGCCTTCTAATATTTCTCTCAGAAGCATGTGCTAGATTATTATGTGTTTCTGAGACTGGAGGGATGTTAATCTGAGTATTCCATTGTTGCAACAGGTCTCGACCCCACAGGTTCATAGCTATGTTAGCCACATATGGCTTTAATTTACCTCTCTGTCCTTCTGGACCTATACATTCGAGCCATCTTGCACTCTGTTTTACTTGAGATAATGTCCCAATTCCTAACAGTTGAACATTTACCTCCTGAAGAGGCCAAGTTGGATGCCAAAATTCTGGTGCAATTATGGTAACGTCCGCACCTGTGTCTACCAAACCAGACAACAAAACACCATTAATTTTTATCGTTAATTTTGGTCTTTGTTCATTAATAGAAGTTTGCCAAAAAATTTTCTTTATGTTTTTTCTTGAATTTTCTATTCTCTCTGTTTCATCATCCTGACCAGCATGATTTATTTCGATAGGCATTTGGTCATTTACTCGCTCTGAGCAGGGAGTTCCTCTACGACTGCAGGAAAGGCTTGAACTAGATTTGCTGTGGGGGCCTCCAAGAGGCCCCTCTGGGAGTTTCCCGAAGCCTGAGGCAAAGGATTACCTTGTCTGTCCCTTGTTGATCTACATTCATTGGTCCAGTGTTTTCCCTTACCACACCTTCTGCATACTCCAGAAGGAAGGGGCATTCTGTTACCATTGTTCCTTGAAGAAACATTGTTCCTAGGAATGACCTGTTTACAGTCCCTTTTCAAATGTCCTTGCTTTCCACATCCAAAACATCTAACATTCCTCAAACCTTTTGAAATTGCTTCTCCTACCCACATATCATCATGCTCATGAGCCTCCACATTAACTGTGTCTCTAATCCAATCTTCCAAGGGTGCAGATCTTGCCTTTAATGGCCTGATTATTCTTTTGCATGCTGCATTCGCATTCTCAAAGGCCAAAGATTCAATTATTATCCGACTAGCTTCTGAATCGGGGACCATTCTCTTTACTGCTGAAGCCAGTCTTTGTAAAAAATCTGTGAAAGATTCTTTTGGGCCTTGTGTAACTTTTGTAAATGACTCAGCTTTTTTTCCTGGTTCCTCAACTCTGTCCCATGCATTCAAGGCTGCCGTTCGACATAGAATTAAGGTTTGGACATCATATAGACATTGTGTGTGTACTGAAGCATATTGGCCTTCTCCAATAAGCTGATCCTGGCAGACTTGTATTCCTTTATCCCTCCATTGTTTTTCTATGTTTTTAGCTTCATCCTTGAAGTAAATGTGCCACTGAATCCTCTGACTTGGCTCTAAAACAGCCTGTGTCAGTTCCTGCTAGTCCTGTGGTGTAATCCTATTATATGTCGACCAAGAGTTTAACATTTGCTTTACATATGGGGAATGCATGCCATAAGATACTATTGCCTCCTTAAACCTTCATAAATCCAACATGTCAATTGGAGCCCAAATATTTTGTGTAGACATTTGATCAGGCGACTGCTGTACGGTTACCGGATAAATTAAGGGTGACTGTGTGAAAACAGGCTTTCTCTCTGTAACCTTATGATCCACAACTTCACTCTTAATTTCTTCTGTCTGAGTTTTTTCAGGTTTAACAAGTTTTTCTAAAACTGTCACCCTGGCACTTAAATTGACTATCTTTTTAAATAGTAAAATGAGTATAAACATGGTAATAAATTGCATAATCCGATCAATAGTAATCATCCCATACAGTTGTTCCATTGTCACACTACCTAAAATTGCAAACAAAGCCCAATTTTCTTCCAATGCACACAGAAAACCCATTTTTTTTAAATGTGGAAAAAATTTCTCTTTTAAATAGTTTCTTTTAAAATATCTGATATGTTAATTGACTTACCAAATCTGCGCAGAACAGTAGAAATCCGAGGGAATTTCAAAACAGCCACCTAGTGTCCAAGGTGAATCGAGAGAGAGAGAGAGAGAGAGAGAGAGAGAGAGAGAGAGAGAGAGAGAAGCCCTAGCTAAAAGCTTAAATCCAGACACGTGTCCCCGCTTGAGCGGAGTCAGGCCTGGGCTAGACTTCCTTAAACTCCAACTACGTGCGTTGACTTTACAGACAGGGACCCTGTTGGCAGAGCAGACCTGAGTTGTTTGTAGCACCGGCTTTTAAGCTAACCGCTTGGGGCCTGAGGCCAAACCGACTCGGCCCGGCTAGAGAGCCGGCCGTCCGGAGCCGACCGCCAAGTCGGGAGACCGGACCAGCCGCGGACCCGCAGCCAAGCTGAGTCAAGCGGTTTCTTATGGATTCTTGACACGTTGGGCGCCAAATGTAGATGTAACCAGCTGCCTTATTAAATAAGAGACACAGGGCCAATGTAAAGATGAAAGCCAAAGAGGTCAGAGCTAAGAGTCTTACCCACTTTCCGCCAGCTAGCCTCTCCCGCCAAGAGACCTCTCCGAAAAGGGACTACTTCCTGTGCGTTCGCCTTTAAATAAGGGTTCTCGTTCTTCCTTCTCATTGGTTGTAAACCCAACTACGTGACTGCCTCGTCACTGCCTCTCTGTATAGACCTCCAAGTTTTCTATGGTTGGTATTGAGATTAAGGGCGTGTGTCTCCAATGCCCTACATTATTTTCCTTATCCCCATCAACTCCATCCTTTGATCATACTCGTGGTGTGCCCTCAGGGATATCGCTGGTTCTGCCAGTAAGGCACAGGGCCATTAATCTACTCTTCCAGGCCCTCAGCCAGGGACAGAAGGCCCAGAGCAAACTTCAGACCCAGGTAGTATCAAGATTTTTCTATACAATAAACAAGAAACAGTATTGAAGATGTGTTGATGCCAACAATCAGTTGTGAAATGTGTGCAGACCAGAGGCTCGAAGTTGTTTTTCCTTGCATTTAAAACCATTTTTTCCCCAAAGCTCAGAAGTTTATTTTGATTTTAAAGAGAGGGAAATAGAACAGATCTACTCAGTTCATTGTTCTTAGCCTTCTAAATTTAACTCACTTTTTGGGGGGGCAGGTTAGGGGTACATGATCTCATTGTAACACCCTCACTGGCCTGAAATGCAGAGATCTGCCTGCCTCTGCTTCCCAAGTACTAGAATTTAAGGTGTTGCCTCTGTGCCCAGTAAAGGTAGGATTTTAAATTCTTCATTGTGTTGACAGGATCTCACTTTGAAGCTCTTAACTCACAGTTTTATTATTCAGTTTACTAATTTAATAGACGTCAGCGCACTGCTCTGATTAAAAAAAAGAAGAAGAAGCTTCTCTGATGACGAGATTGAGATCGGTACTAACCTATGGCATACACATAAGAATTTAGAGGACATTTTGTCTATTTACCAAACCAACAGTAAGTTCTCCCCTAGAGCCTATGACCTCCCCAATCACATGCTCTTGACCAGGTTTACAGTACCAGACTTGAGTTCCCATCCATGTATGGCAGACCTCAAATCCAATTAGAAAGTGGTTGATGACCCCCCAAAATAGTCATGCCACTACTGTGCCAATGGGCAGAGCTTGCCAGGCAGGTTGCTATTGTAGATTGTGGGGTACACAACTGGGTAGGACAGTTGGTGGCTTTTCATCGCCCGCAGCTTGCATAGCACTTTCTAGAATTGTGGAAGTTAGCTAGCAGAGAGGAAATGTCCATCAATGTCACAGTCTCCAGCATTCCAAATAGGTGGTGTCTTCAGTAACAGGATCTTATGATCTAGGTCTGGTAAGCAACCAAGAGCATTAGCAATACCCTATGATGTTTTGGAGGCTTCTGGGGTCTCTGTGGCTAGCAGCTAACAGGGAGGTATCCCACACCTGGTACAGGACTGCCATTTAATGGCCTTAGGCTTCTGAGAGGAGCGTTATCCACCACACAGGATGCTTTCATTCAACCTTTCTTAAACTTTCTTATTCACTATTTTTAAAAATAATTTTAAAATTTGTCTTATGTGTGTGGCTTGTTTTGTCTGCATGTATGTCTGTGCACCACACGCGTGCCTAGTATCAGGGAAACCAGAAGAGGGTGTTACATCCCTTGGAATTGGAGTACAGACAATTGTGAGCTGCCACGTGGATGCTGGGAATTGAATTCAGGTCCTCTGAAAGAGCAGTCTGTGTTCTTAATCACTGAGCTGTTTCTCCAGCCCCCAAACACTTTAAAATTATATTTTTAGCCGGGCGGTGGTGGCGCAGGCCTTTAATCCCAGCACTCAGGAGGCAGAGGCAGGTGAATCTCTGTGAGTTCGAGGCCAGCCTGGTCTCCAAAGTGAGTTCCAGGAAAGGCGCAAAGCTACACAGAGAAACCCTGTCTCAAAAAAAGGCAAAAAAAAAATTGTATTTTTAAATTGACTTAGAATATAGTAATTTTCCATGCGATTGTTCCTACATCCTTGGTTTTAGCTTCTCCCCCACCCTTCCTCATGCCCGCCCCTCATTGTCATGTGAAGCTTTCTCACCCCTAGTATTCCTGCTCGACTTTTACACCAGGTGAATTCTGCCATCCTCGTTCTCTGAAGGATTCTGTTTTCTCTTCTCCTTCTGATGGTTCTTTCTAGCTTCCTAGTCTTTATGGGCACTCCAATTTAAACATACTAATCTAGGAGTTTAAAGTTGGGAAGGATGTATGAGAGAGAACAAGCATCACTTGTCTGTCTTAGCGTGGATTACGTCACTCGGTTTTTGCTACTGTGGTTCTGTAATATTAGTTGAGTCAGGTATTGTGATATTTCCAGCCTTGCTTTCCGCTCAGGATGGCTTTGATTGACGGGGTCCTTTTTACTCTCAGATGAGTTTTAGGACCCCTTTCCCTACTTCTGTGAAGAATACTGGATGGGATTGCACTGAACCCAAACATTGTTTTTTCGTAATTCATGCATTTTCATGATGCTAATTCTGCCAATTCATGAGCATAGTAGGTCTTCCCACCCACTGGTGTCTTCTTTCAATTTCTTTCTCCACTATTATTTTGAAAATGTATTGCAGAGGTCTTCCTCTTCCTTGGTTAGGTTTGTCCTATGTATTGTTTTGAAGCTGTTGTTATGTGGGATTTCTCTCCCCTCTGATTTCGTTCTCAGCCTGTTCATTATTTAGGAAAAGTGTAGCCTTTTGTATGTTGCTTTTGTGTCCTATTACTTCGCTAAAAGTGTTATCATTTCTAAGAGTTTCCTGATGCAGCCTTTAGAGCCCCCTCATCTCTTCAGGAGACTTTGACTTCTTTCCATATTTGGGACACTTCTTTGGCTCAGCCTTTGTAAGATTCACCTTAGTTATTGCAGAAGCTACCTAGAGTTAACTGTTTTCACTGGTTGAATTTTTATCTATATAATTCAACTCAAAAGTCCTAGGAACAGACATCCCACAAGAGAGGTATTGGTAGGTTTAATGTCCGTTTCTTTGAAAATACAATATTGTAGTTTGGCTACTTGCCGGTCTATTTATTGAACGAAATTACCAAAGGCTAAAGAGTGGAAATGTGTATAGTTGGTGCAATTGTGCTGGAGTGGAAGAAGAGATTCTAAGCAGACCCATTTGCCTCTGCCTTCAGCTAACAGATTTCTAAATCAACAGGCCCCAAGAAATTGGAAATTGGAAAGTCTCGTGCTAGAAAAAGGAAAAGCCTGGGCCCTGGTGGCACCTCAAGGGAGAGCTTGTCTCTGAGAAAGAGATTTCACATTGTTCTGACTGAAGATTTACTGTGCAAGAGAGACCAGAGCCAATACGATGATGATGGGTGGGACTGCTTGGTTAGGCATGGCTTCTGTTTTCTGTTTAGCTCTAAACCTCGTGCCACAACCCTGAAGATGGCCTTGGAAGGCTACCCCAACTCTTCCTGTCTTCCTCTTCCTGATGTGGTTACAATGAATGGCTCCCTTTTCTCTGCTTTTCGCTGGCACTGTCTGTCTAACTGGCTGGGCCTGGCTTACGGTGGCTGCTGGAGCCCAGGCTCTCATCCAGACAGCTCTCTCAGCACCTTCCTCACCTTACTGTTGCTCTTCCATGTAGCCTTTCACACTTAGCCCTTGTCTGCGTGTGCTGTGCCTCAATGGAGAGAGGTCCCCTGAAGAAGGCTACCATGTCAGTCGTCTAAGATCTGTACCTAGTTCACACTACAGTCTTCCTTAAACTGTTGGGAACAGACGTTCTACATGTGAGGTATAAGTAGATGTTCAATGTCTGTTTATCTGAAAATAAATCATAGACTAGATGTTCCTTCAATATCTCAGTTTGGAATCAATTTTGGCAAATATATCTCTTATTAAATCTTCAACAACCTATTAAAAAGGAAGAAGTGGACATGTTGCCATTGGGACACAGACCTGTCTTCCCAGCACATCCTTAGAGCACAAAGACACTGGGAATATAAAAGCATGGGTATTTTACATAATTTACTGTGCTTTAGTGCCCGCATGCCAACGATGCCCCGGAACATTTCCCTGCACTGACCCTTTTTTGCTCTTCCACATAGCTTTTCACGGTCAGCCCTGTCTTCATGTCTGTGTCTCAAGAGGTCCTTTCTCTTACTCCATTTTCCCTTTGAAGTTCTCCCCTTTTGTGTTATCAGTGATCATCCACTGCGGAAGGCCCCCTTCTGTTTGATATGTGTTATGCAGCTTACCAAACCAATACCGATAATGGCTTTAGCTGGATCTAAATCAAAACATATCTTATTCTTCTTTTTGTGTACCTCGCACCTGGGCAGCAATGTCAGTGCTGGAAAGTGTGTGGGGGAAAGAAAAGAATTAACTCATCAGAATTTAAAGATTTTCAAAGATTTTTCGTTTATGATGGTTAAATATTTAGTGGCAAGAAGTGAGGATAGAATGTGAAACAGGAGAAAAGAAACTAAAATTTCTTGGTTTCAATTGATCAATGCCCAGGCTGTGATACCAGCACATACAGCAAAGTGGCAGCTTAGTTCTACCCTACTTAAACCCGGTGTATTTTAGTAAGACAGGAAGAGAGGCTCTAAGGCCTCATAAGGCCTAGGTGGCCTAAATATTTGCTCATTTTGAAATAGGAGTAGATAAGCACGCTTAGGTGTTAATGTTGTGAGCATCCTTGTTCTCTTGGTATTTATAACCAAATGCTTAGAAAACATGTAAGTCTTTCAGAAACCCGGCTTTGGGAGAAGATATCCTCAAACTGAAAACCTCATATGGCACGGAGCCTGTTCATTTCCTTTGATATGACAAGAGGCCCTCTCCAAGGACTCTATGCTGACAGAGATGCCTGCTTTGATCTCTTAAGGGGAGCTTACTAGTGTTCACCAGCTTCTGTAATCTTCCAGCTGTAAAAACCGCAGGGTGATCTATACTCTCAAAGTCTGAGCACATCAAAGAATGACTGTCCCAGAGGTAGTGAGTGGGTGATATTTCTCCGTGGACTATTCTTAAATGCCATGTTCTTTGTGTCTCAAAGACATAAGAAATGTTCATATCTCTCTTCTGTTTTTTATTTTATTTTGAGACGGAACCTAAATGTGTGGGTAGATAAGACTGGACTGCAACTTGCCAGGCTGGCCTCAGGCTTACAACAATCCTCCAGCCGTAACCTCCCACATATACCCAAGATTATAGATATAACCCATCAGAAAGATCTATCTTTAATTTTATTACTTAATTAATTGCTTTATTTGAGACATGGTCTCGTATGCCCTGTGCTGGCCTCAAACTCATTATGCAGCTAAGAATAGCCTTCAGTTTCTGACCCTCTTGCTTCTGTCTCCTGAGTGCTAGGATTACAGGCATGCACCACCACTCCCAGTTTTATGCAGAGCTGGGAATCGAACCCAGAGTCTCATACATGCTAGTCTAGTACTCTACCAATTGACATACATCCTTAGCCCTTAAGAGACATATCCCAAGGACAGAAAGAAGTATTTGGATAAAATGTATTGCCCTATTGTTGACCTTGATTTGTTGTTTGACTCGGAAGTGACTATGACTTGTTTACTTGTGGTTTTGCGGTTATATTTGTTTGTTTGTTTGACACAGGGTCTCACTACATTCCCCACTGGCCTGGAACTCACTACGTAGACTAGACTCACAGAAATCCATCTGCCTCTGCCTCCTGACTACTGGGATTAAAGACAAGCACCACCACACTTAGCTCTTTATAGTTTTAACATTTTATGGTTTAGAAGATCAAATCCAGAGCATCACAGCTGCCCAGAAAGTGCTTTGCCACTGAGCCAAATCCCAGCCCTGAATCCTTTATTGTAACATAGGCTTACAGTGAACAAAATGAAAGAGCATATGAAAATTTATATAATAATAGAAAAATATAATGTGTGATATTGTGATTGTGATGGATATAATACTGTAGTAAAGTTTACTATTTGCCCTGACTTCATAAGAAATTATAATTAAAAGAGCACCAAAAAGGTTCATGGATGCGTCAATCCTCACTGTGTAGTAACAGCAAAATTGTCAGTGCCGTGACTTGTCACATCCTCCAGCGGACTGGGACTTGATCATATTGTAAGTGAAATGGTTGTTGTTCCAAGGGATTAGATTGCCTGATGCCTCTACTTTGAGGATAAGAAAAAGGACTGTCGTTCCCAAGTACATACACAGGATGCTTGATGTATGGTAACCACGCGAAACAGCAGCCGAGACTGAATTATGGGGAAGAAAGATGTTCTTTCTGTGCTACATCTACTGTGAGAATGAAGACTACTTTCTGCAATCAGAGCATCAACATTCCAGAAAATGTGACTTCACTCAGAAGGGCCCCACGTTTGTTGTGCTGGGTGGAGAGGAGACTTCCAGAAGGAGTTTCACCATATCAGTGTAGAACTCAGTCTTCTTGGAGAGAGAAAGAGAAGACTCTGGGTTGTCAGATAGTAGAAATAGAAAGGCTACCATTCAATCTGTAGTCACATACAGCACATGAAGGGTGTTACACTGAGTTTCCCTTACAAGATAGCTGTCCAGTTAGTGTCCTGTTGCTGTGAAGAGACACCATGACCACGGCAACTCTCACAAAAGAAAGCAGTCATGGGTTCTTTGCCAGAACGTAACACAAATGCCCTCCAGTTCGATTCCAAATGGAACCGTGTCCCTTCTACAACCTAACACCTCAGCCTCTACTGTCCCCATTTGTCTCCACAGACTCAAAGTCACACAGATTTCCTGATAGGCAAGTGGAGAGGGAAAGAAGCCATGATAGGTAATAAAGATGGCAGACTTCTAAGATGACTGCCTTCTTCCTCACTCTCCTGACCTCAGACAGAAGCCTGGCAGCTTAAAACAAAGGCCTTTCAGACATTTTTCTCCAGCTAGTCAGGGTGCCTGCTGATGGACTGGCTCACCAAGTTCAAGGCCAGATCAGAACACACTTACACAACATCAATCAGTCATCCTATCTGTTTTCAAACTGACTGCCCATAAATTAGGGGAGGCAGACCCTTCAAAGACGTAAAAATCCTCCAGGCTTAGAGAACGGGACAGACTTCAGCTCCCCAAGTACCTCTCTGCCTTGTGAAGGCTCTTTCCCTTGTATCTGAGGTATGTGTGTTTCCTCACCCTAATCAAAGCCTTTCTTTACCAGCTGGCTCTGTCTGCTGTGTCTGAGGGTTTCCCTGTTGCTACCTGTCACACTGGAGATTTTTTTTCTGCTTTTTAATTCTTTAACTGGCAGAGTAAATGAACCTGATTAAGACCCCTAGACAGTAACAATTCCAGTAATATAAACTTCCACCAGGGAGTCCATCAAGCTCTGCTTACAGCATTCTTACTCTTCTGTAGTTCATGGTCCTCCTAAAACAGTTTTCTAACAACAATGACCAACCTTTGGTACCAATTTTCCATCTTAGTTACTTTTCTCAGTACTGTGACCAAATGCAACTTCCTTTGAATCAAGGCCTCAAGGGATACAGTTCATGAGGGCGGCTGGTTCAGTGGCAGTGTGACAGGGAATAAAGAGATGAGTCAGAAGTGAGAATGGAGTGTAATCTTCAATGTCTGGCCCTCAGTGCCTTCACTTAGCTTCCTTCAGTTAGCACCCCCACAGAGTCCACAGCTTCTCGAAGCAGGGCCATCAGCTAGAGGCCAAATGTTCAAACACAAGAGCACGTGAAGACATTTTATATCCCAACTGCAACAGTTAGAATGCAAAGATGATTCAACACAAGGAGATTAATAAGTACGATTTATAATATACTAATGAGAAATAGTTTAAATTATGCGATTGTCCTAGTAGGCGTAGGAAAAGCATTTAATAAACTCAACATCCTTCGTGATGAAAACTCTCCACAAAGTAGGTGTAAAAGTCATATAATTCACTATTATAAAGACCTCACATGAAAAGTGTATAGTTAATATCATACTCAACATAGAAATGGTGAAACACTTTTCATGAGAATAATATAGGGTTGCTCACTCTCACCACTTCTAATCAGAGTGGTAGGATTTCTAACAAGCGCTAGAAGGCATGAATAATAAACAAAAGACATTCATTCACATTGGAAATAAAGCATTAAATTTCCTCTTCAGATGGTATGATCATATATACAGAAAACTCTAGACATTACAAAACATTTTAGAATATACTGATTCAGTTAGTTGCAGAAATAAAATAAATACACAAGGATAGTAATGTTTGGATATATTATCAATGACCAAAAAAAAAAAAAAAACAACAACAAAACAAGAGATGTTTCTATGTACAGTAGCTTCTAAAAAGACAAGCCTATGTACATTTAACAGAGAAGTTGAGTGATCTACACACAGAGACTTAGATGACAGATATTGAAGAGAGAACATAAACAGAAAGATAGACAAGTGTGCTCTCACATGCCTGCAAAGTGTTTTCAACTTTTCTGAAGATTAGTTTAATGATGTGTATGTGTGTGAGGATGTGTGATTATCGTGTACCATATAATCAGAGGAGGAGCCTGCCGTGGCAGACCCCTTGGAACTGGCGTTACAGGCAGTTATAAGCTGCCAAGTAGGCCTGGGTCCTTGACTAAAACAGTAAGTGCTCTTAACCGTTGAGCATTCTCTTCAGCCCAGCTGAAAATTATCTAAATAGGATTCTGATCACTCAGGAAATAAACCAACATTTGACAAATGACACTGTTAGGTCTCACCTGGAACAAATGGCCAACCAAGGTGCCTAGTTGACATATCCAAGTGGACACTGCCTGCCAGTCTCTCTCAGCATTGCCAATACCTGCTAGAGCCCTGGCTCCTCAGCCCTTCTCACCCTGCCCCCTAACCTAAAGTCTCCAGACTGTGCTAGGCTTCCCTCCCACAGCCTCTGATCCCTATAAAACCTCAGCCATTTTGGACACGAGTTCTCTTGGTGCTCTTGGTCTCCTGGACCCCTCTTGGCTCCTGGTTCCTCTTCCTCTCTTACTCCCTCCCCTGCTCAAGGTCCAGTTCAGTCTGGACCTTTCCAGATGACTCTGGCCGTTTTCTCCCTCATATCTATAATAAACCTTCTCCTCAACTTGTACCTGGGAACAGTCATGTCCTCTTTTTTTTTTTTTTTCCATTCGGCGACCTCATGAAACTAAAAGCCCACTGTACAGTAAAGAAAACTGTCAATTGATTGAAGAGGCAGCCTGCAGAATGCAAGAAAATCTTGGCCGACTTTCCATATTAACGGAACACATGTTGTCCTGTGTCTTGAGGAGCTTCCTTGCAGGATGGAATGGTTTACCTCTCTTTAGAACATCCTCTGTCTTAATGATGAGCTTCACTCCAAAGTGGACAGACGTCTTCCCTTCAAGAAAACTGTTAATCAACAAATGCCAACTTGCAAGACAAGACATGCCCACTGGTGAAATAGTGCCATGATTGTGGGTGGGGGATAGGGAGACCAATCACTTTCTGATTGGATTTGAGTCTCAAGAGGGAATACATCCCTGTACTGTCACTCTGGTCAAAAGTCTAACCCTGAGGATGTCACAGGCTCTGTGAGGAAATCTGTTACCAATGAGACATGTAACCTTGCTGCTTTCTAAACATTTGTTTGTACCCAGAGACTAGCACATGCCCCATCCCTTAGATGGAGGACCTTCTTTTGACAGAAAGTAACAGTTATTGTGGAGACCCATAACCGGTCAAAGTGTTGACAATAAGTAACTACTGAGTGCTTAGCTGTAAATAGGACATCTGTCTCATCCCCTCCCAGGCCCAGGGAACATGAAACAGGGGGTTGAAATACTGTGGGAGCTGGAGTACAGAGAAGAGCTATTATTGGAGTTACTGCACTCATGAACGCAGCAGCTATGGCTCTCTGCATAAGACTTGTACTAGACTGGGCCCTTCAGCATCTCATCGTGGATGGCGAGGGACTCATGAGGCCCTATTCCTCTCTGAGGAGGCTTTCACAGTTAATGGTTGCTGGGGGAGGAATGCTCATTTTCTTTAGGGGTAGAGCTAGCTATTGGTAAGTTGCCCACGCTCCAGTAAATAGCCTCCTGCCCATGACCACAGAAGCCACCCTAATTAAACTCAGCGAGGCACACACACACACAAGACATGAATGTAGGAGGGGACTAGTTGGGATGAAAAAGGAGGTCAGCAGGAATGAGAGGGTCTGATGGTTTACATTTGAATAGGTGGTCTCCAGTTGATGGAACTGTTTGGGAAAGATTAGGAGGTGTGGCCTTGTTGGAGGAAGTGTGTCACTGGGAGTGGGCTCGGCTGATTGAAAAGCTCATGCTATTTCCAGCTGGTTAGCTCACGTGTGTGTTCTCTCTCTCTCTCTCTCTCTCTCTCTCTCTCTCTCTCTCTCTCTCT
>CABHPR010147326.1:14024-29630 GCA_902168415.1 Peromyscus melanophrys
CTCTCTCTCTCTCTCTCTCTCTCTCTCTCTCTCTCTCTCTCTCTCTCAATGTAATTGTCAAAATGAAAAAAATGAGGTTTTAAAAAATAACTTAACAATTTATAAGGACCAGAAACATGTTTTTCATAATTCAGTTGGGGAGTCTTATGTCTAGTCTCCAGCGTCTATGGAGGACTTTATCTTCAAGGGGTGGGAAGCATGAGAAGAAGCTAGCTGAAGCCTACATGAAACTTCTTTTATAGCAGCCTTAATTCCATTCATGAGAAGTGATCCTTCATCACATAATAACTTTTTCAAGCCCTGGCCGTCTAATAATATCACATTGGCAACACCTGTGGGGACACATTCAAAGCACAGCACGCTTTGATAGGGCATTCAGTAAGTAGAGGCCAACTTCTGAATTTCTCCTGTTGTATAAGATAAGAAGGAATCCCTGGTATACGAGCTGGCTTTTTGGAGCCCATTACCTATGGTGGGACACCTTGCACAGCCTTGGTGCAGGGGGAGGGGCTTGGACCTGCCTCAACTGAGTGTACCAGGCTGTGCTGCTCTCCATGGGAAACCTTGCCTTGTCAGAGGAGGGGATGGAGGGTGGGTTGGGGGGGGCTGGTGGGGGGGTGGGAGGAGGGAAGAGAGGAGGATCTGTGGTTGGAATATTAAATGAATAAAAAAAATTCTTAATAAAGAAAAAAAGATAAGAAGGAAAATCCATATAACTATGATTGCATTTCTTTTTTCTTTTCTTTTTTGAGGCAGAGCTCTCTATGTAGTCTTGGATGTCCTGGAGCTCTCTATGTAGACCAGGCTTCTAACTCACTGAGATCTTCCTGCCTCTGCCTCCTGAGTGCTGAGATTAAAGGTGTGCGCCACCATGCCTGGCCGCATGATTGTATTTTTAGAAGGTATTTGGATAAGATTGGCAACTCTGGAGTGGAAGCTACTGGACTCTTTTTATGCCTCAGTTGTGCTATACTGTACTCCTATAAATGTGTTTGTGTGTACATTGTAAAATTCAAAGATCAATGATGTAATCACAGCCCAGATGATACAGTCCATAGCACATACCAGATCTGCCATGTATAGAATTTCTGCAGCTCACTATCAGGGCTGTGTTGTAGTGTAGCGATGTCATAGAGGTTCAAAAGAGCTCCTGAGGACCTTTACTCATTCAACATCATAGTCAAAGGCCTCCCAGTTAAGGCTTTTGGAAGCATGGTTTCCTGTAGCTGATGTTTTCTCCAGTCCTGCCCCACAGAACCCACAGCCACTTATAAAATAATCACTCAGAAGCTTATATTAAAATTGCTCAGCCATTAGCTCAGGCCTACCACTGACTAGCTCTTACATGATGCTCCCTAGATGACGGGCTAGCATCTGTTGACTCAGCCTTCCTCTCCCAGAATTCTCCTTCTCTGCTTATCCCACCTATACTTCCTGCCTGGCTACTGGCCAATCAGCATTTTATTTATCAACAATCAGAGCAACACATTCACAGCATACAGAGCAACATCACCCATCAGTTTCCTCTGACCGCCCACCCCCCTGCTTTGGGTAATGAAAAAGTACTTTCAGACCCAGGCCTTCATGTATATCAACTAATAAGTAAATTAGAAGCTCAGCTTTGACTCTGAAAATAGTGGTAAAGAGTTGAGGAGGAGCCTAGAAGATTGACTTGAGGTAAAGTGGGCCAGAACACCCATATCATCCCCTGTTACTAATTCTAATAGAATTTTCAGAATGTTTTAGTTAATAGTGATGTTTGAAAGACATAAAAATTTGAAAGAAAGGAGGAAATCACTGCTTAAAGTGAATAGACGTCTCCTTCATCACGATCTCCAGCCTTGTTCGGAGGCGGAGCATGCTCAGAGGGGGCCACACCTGACAGAAAGGAAGGGAAGAGCTGTGGGGGATTGGGAAGATGCCAGAGCACGAGGAATTGTGCTTGGTTTTATGAAGACTGATGTCTGAGCTCCAGAAAGCGGTGGGGTTTCACACACACACACACACACACACTAACAACTGGCAGGTGCTCTGACGAGTTGGCTTTCCTAGGTCCTTTAATGGCTTTTATCTTGAGATGCTCCTTGCTGCGGTTTCCTCCTTCATGGTACCATGTATTATGCTGAATACAGAGAACATGAAAAGTGAAATATATACCAACATAACATTGGAAAGATACACTGCATAAAAGTCTGAAAGGAGTGTAAGTTGTCGATATAAAACTGCTGTCCAGCCCTGGGAATCCCCATAGGCACCCAGAGCCAGTCACTAAGATTGAATCACTTGATTTTTGATGCTGAGCCAGAAAAATCACGTGAAAATTCTGATGATCCTTCAGGCACCTATTCCAAACTATTTTTTTTTATTTGTTTGTTTGCTTATGCCAGGGTTTTCTTGCCTGGTAACACAGACTGGCTTTGAACTTATGAACTTCTGCCTTAGCCTCCAAAGTGCTGAAAGTACAAACCTGAGCTCCCACTCCCGGCCCCCCCGCTGCTCTTCATGCTGACCATCTGTTTGCTGCAGACTTTTATTGTCATGACACATTCTACAACCTTTATGAAAACAACTGCTGGAGTCTTGTAAGCATAGCACATTCGATGCTTTGGGGACGGGAAAGGAGGCAGGTGGGTGATCAGATTGAATGAACTGGAACCGCCATCAGTATCTAAAGCGTGAGCTACTCCCAAATGTAACTACTTAGAGAAACCCGGAATGTCAGGGGAAGTCATATTCCTGGCCTATGATACTTTCCTGCTCCTAGGTATCAATATATCAAGTACACGGTTAGGGATAAATTCTTGGGTTTCATCATCCCATTGACAAGTGACAACCGGGTGCCCTGTCAGGAAGATGCTTTCATACGAGCACTCTGATATCCTCTCTCCGCTTACTAAAGCACACTTCACTCCTTTCATCAATTCCATGCTTCTTCTGCAAAATGAAGCCCCTTTCTTACATTTTACTTGTTTGCCATAGCAGGCTTTTTGTAGGTCTTGATAGGTCGTAGATACAAAGTAGTACTCCGAATAACAGAGAAGCTTATAGTGAATATTCTTAAACATGAGTTCAGTGTCGCAGTAATCATTGCCAGACAAAAGTCGATCGGGATCAGCAATGATCTTTTCTATGAGTCTTTCTTTGGTAGGTGGTTTGGTAGGCCCTGTGCTATCGAGTTCCCTTAGGTAGTCACCTAATACTGGCATCATTTCATATTCCGAGTGATCCCAGTTTTCCCCTTGCAGCTTGAGTGGCAGCAGCAGCAGCAGCGTCAACGGCCATGGGTACTTGGTGACCAGAGACTTCATTCTTTCCCTGCAGAGTCAAAGCAGTGAAGAGAGACATTCTATTATGATGCACTGTTTGTATTTTACACACAGGGGCCACTTATACCAACTCTCACTGTTCTCTGCATTCTGAGTAGGTGGTCCATTGGAAAACCGTTAGGTGAGACTTCAGAATTTGTTTGAAGACCTCCCTAATATTGACTCTAAAACAACCGTGTTAGTCTTGGGGATAGTAGGTAAAGTGGGGGATGTGAAAGAAAGAGAGAGACAGAGCTAGAGAAGGAGAGAGGGAAGACGTGAGGGGAGGTGGGAGGAAGTGGAGGTGGGGTAAAGGAAACCAATAAAAGGATGGGAGAAGGGCTGGGGGAGATCACAGCCACAGTGAGAGAAGAGAGGGGCCACAGACAGCACGTGCTCCTTTTGTCTAGAACAAACACATTTTACTCATTCCCAGAAATCAATGACGTGCACAGAAATGAACGAGCTCCCCCTTGTTGATCTTGCTCTGACAAGGAACACTGTCCATCTTAGGGCTTTCCTTTTCATCTTGCTCACATCTGGCCACAGATGTCCTTGAAGAGTCCAGCAAATGTCCACTGAGGCACAGCAGACATACACTAAGCTGGTTCCTGTGCTGACTTTACTGAAATGAAGGATAAGTAGCGCTAGTGGCGGCGCTGGTTACCGCGTGGAAAAGTCATGAGCCACGGCCACAACTACCTAGTTACAGAGAGCTTTATTGGGAGGAAGAAGGGGGTGGGGTACAAGAGAACCAGGCCTGGGGAGGAAAGAGGGAGAAAGATGGTGCGGTGGGGGAGGGAGCAGAGCAGAGAGAGGCGCAGATTGTGTGACCACGCCGTGCATACATAGTTGCCAGCGCACACTGATGACATAAGACGCAAGACTCTGAACTGCGAATGTGCAGTCATGTAGTTGGAGTGAGGGCAGAATTCTAACAGGTACCTCCACGTCAGTGTCTCTAACTGCTCTGTCCGTTTTAAGCCTCTTGCCATGTTGTACCGCTCTTCCACCAAAGTACATCATTTACTTTCTGGTGTTTTCATTGATGCTTCCTCCTGCCCCTTAGGTGAACTTGATGGTTCCTGTTTAGATTGGGTTTTAACCTCCCTAAACTCACTCCAAATTCGCATCACTGTCTGCAGTTATGCTGATCTCATCAGTAGAGAGTTCACAGCTACCACACTACTCGGCTTTCTCTATGTCTACTCACCCCACCCTGGGCCCCCAATCTGCTGCCTACTGTTTCCATGTACATACAGGTCTTTACAAGTTTATGAGCAAATGTCTTTGCTTATCAATTCAATGCTAAGCCAATGACATAGAACAGAAGATAATTTAAAAAGAAAATATTGCACCCATATTGGTGATGCATATCATGAAACTGTCTGGTTAACTGTGCTAGGTTTTAAAGGTCTTTTTATTAGAAACTGAGGACCAACAACATCTATCCAGAGATTATTCCCATTTACTAAAATAAGCAATGAGGCATAGTCTATGCTTTAGTCCAGAGAATCATCTTTTGTAGAGAACTTCTGGGCTCATTTGTCTTCTGCATCCCTATCCCAAATCTGACTGTTTCTTATTAATTCTCCAAGATCTTTCTTTCAATGGAGAGCAATGACCTTATCTGAACGCAGAGCAGGCTTCAGAGCCTGACTGTGCCTGTCGCCTCTTTATTTCATCTATACCCTGTGTTATCTAGTCTTCAGAGAATGGGTGTTTGGGTTGCTGGACTTAGAACTTGATACCAGAGATATTGATCTTCAGTGAGAAGAAATCCTTCTGAGTGAGGAACAGAGAATGAATCTGAGTAGCTCAGAAGCACATTGTTGAAGCTCATTTAAATCTTAAAAAGGTAACACAGATATAGTGTAAGAAGCTCTATGCCATAAGTTACGCCAAAGACTTCTTATATATTACCAACATTGAAACAACCAAAGGATAGAAACATTGTTTACTTTGTGTACTGTTATTAGCATTTTCTCACTCTGGAATATAATTGTCATAACCCAGAAATTCTGGCCCATGTAGAAGGGAGATGGGAAGACGATTGTGGCTAATTACAGGTTTGGATTCTGATCTCATGAATTAGGAAAAGAGGGAAAGAGAGAGAGAGAGAGAGAGAGAGAGAGAGAGAGAGAGAGAGAGAGAGTCAGAAGTTGGGGACACACAATGGGAAATGGAGAGAATAGGAAAGTTGAGCACAGAAGTACAGAGGGAAGAAGAAAAGACATATTCCAAACTGGTGGTGTTGAGTGGTCACTCATCCCATGTGAACATGTTCATAACCCATCCCTCCATAATTTTTCACACTTCCATCAGCATCACATTGTCACAGCCAGAGAGCTCGGCTCACAGCTCTGCAGTGAGAACGCAGAGCCTCTGTAATGAGAACCCAGAGCCTCTTCAGCACTTTGAGTTAGAGTGAGCAAAGTCAGCACACACATGGCCAATGGAGTCTGAAGCTCTAGGCCCTACCCTTTAACTTACTGAGAACTCACCGAGAAAATGGTTTACAAGATATATATATCACCATATATAATGGGAGATATATATATATATATATATATGGTGAGAATGTGATATATTAAGCATTCATGAGTTTTTGATCAGGAAGAAATTGTTACAATACTTTTGAGAAAAAAGGAAAGGTGGCAGACAAAAAGGTTAAAGGTCATAAGGCTTTTGTAGAAAGTTTTTTTTTTTTACTATTTAAACTTCTAAATGGATGATTTAACAAAGAGGATTACAGTAACATGTATGGAAAACAGCCATTTACTTAAGCAGAAAACGTTCAAAATTTGAAAGTCTACTAGTGTGGGAAAGATTAAACAGAATCTAACACATTCAAAATGGTAACAATTACCCATGCCAGTAATAATAATTGTAAATGAGTAGCTATTATTGAGACAGTATTTTATATTCATGGAGCCATGCTTTCTTTGGATAGACCACTTTCCAGTCTTTGTTCATACACGAAGCTATGGCATTTTAGAGATGTATAGTGAAGAATTTTGTGCTTCTAAAGCACAGTGCTGGGAGTGTCTAGGTAACAGGGAGAGAAATCCTCAACACGTTATCTTAAACTCCAGAGGGGCTGTATTGACTCACAGAAGAGGGTAGTCCACTGGGCACAGAAGGAGGAAGTTAAAGTTCTTCCCCAGGCTCCTGCCACCCACTCCGCTCCACGTCTGTGTAGACCAGATTTGCTCCTGTGTGGGTACTCTGTGGACTGGCAGGGCCAGGCACTGTCACTTTTGTACCCTATCGGAGGGTCACAATGTTCCCATTGTGCGGCCTTCCCCCACCAAATTCCATCAAGGAAAATGACTCTTCTGATTGGCCTAGCTTCCATCACTTGAGTAAATCAGAGATGTGGGGACTTCTGACTGGTCAGCCAGAAACACATGCTTTTATTGGAGAAATGAAAACAAAGGCCTGTGATTAAAACCCCAGCCGTACTTCAGTTGTTAACAAAAGAGTTACTCCTACTGAACGGCAAAGCAATGAAGACCATGGGCAAAAGAAGTGTGGTTGTGTGGGTGGAGAAATCAGAACACTGAACTCTGTCTACCTCATAGTCTTTAATTATTATGACATTTTAACTGTGTGTGTTGCAAGGTATGGGTGCATGTGAGCCATGGTGCACACGTAGAAGTCAGAGGACAAGTTGTGGGAGTTGATTCTTTCTCTCCATTACGTAGATTTCAGGAATTGAACTGAGGTTCTCAGGCTTGGCAACAAGTGCCCTTATCCCCTAAACCATCTCGCCAGCCCTACCTCACCATCTTAATTAATGAACATGTAGATTACGTAGGAGAAAAGAAAAAAAAACAATCTTAGTAAAGTGTTATTAATGAATAATTTATTTCTTGCTAATTTCTTTGCTTTGCTTTGCTTTGTTTTGTTTTGTTTTTTGCTTTTCAAGACAAGTTTTCTCTGTGTAGCCCTGGCTGTCCTACACTTACTCTGTAGACCAGGCTGGTCTCAAACTCAAAGATTAGCCTGCCTCTGCCTCCCCAGTGCTAGGATTAGAGGTGTGCGCCACCACTGTCTGGCCTCTTGATAATTTCTTAATCTTAGTTTTACAACTATAAATTTTGCAACTCAAAAAGGACTTTAATAGTACAATATACTCTCAAGACCTCAAGTATTCCTGATTCAATTTGATGAGGAAATTCCAGGTTTTAGTTGCATCAAATGTATTCTTTTCACAATCATTTTGAGGTAATTGGACATTCACCTCATAACCTAAGTGAGGACCACACTGAGTCAAGAAAATCTGGACAGACACACCTGTGTGGGTAACGAGGCGGTCAAGCACATTGTTTACTTGATTCTGAGCATTTCTTCCTCTAAGGTGAATGCCTGAGTGCTGGAGCATCCAGCAGCATACAGGATACACCATAAGGAGCAAAAAAATTCTCGCTAATTGAAAATCAGCTTTCCAAACACAGAGTAATTTTCATATCTTATTTTGGAAAAACAAAATCACTCCAACAAATGACAGAAACCTCTTCACAAGTGATTAAAGTTTTCTACAAATTAATTTTTACTAGTGCTTTGTTTAGCCTTTTAAAGTATAAGGTTATATAAAATTTTAAAAGATTGTGGTAAATAGAAATCTGCTACATTTTTCCTGTAAGTCAATATGATCCTGGACAATATAGACTGATTTATTCAACTCCTAGTTATGTTTTGCTTAATATTTTCATTCCTCTCCAAAGTCAGAGATGGAATGAAGATGAAATACATAATGCATAAGGTCAAAAATTCTGACACATTTTATTTTGTAAAAGAATAGTGAATATGGTTAAATCATGCATATATCAAGAAAAAAAGTGCTATAGACCTCCATACCTCACATAACACACATACATGCCATACAGACACAGATACACTCACATGCACTCATCATTTCACATCTCACACACACACACACACACACACACACACACACACACACACACACAAACACCATATGAACACACTCACTCCTCAACTTATGTAGCTTAGAAAGTAAAGTAACTTTTAAAGATAAAAATTGGGTTTTTTTTTAGAACAAAACAAAATCTTTTTCATAATTTGAGGTAAGAAATACCCTTACTACACAAGAAAAAAATTTAGGCATAAAAGAATTATGGTGGATGATATCCCACACTCAAGGATGGAATCACATACCTCTCTGGACAAGGACATACAACATCACATCAAAATAAATGGCAAAGCCAGCAAATACTCTGACAGCCAATGGGGAGCAAGAGGGAAACTTAACACAAGCATGAGCTTGTGACTGTGCATACAGTGTATTATTTACTTCTCAATTTAAGGAAAAGACAGACTGTCTTTGTGTGTATGTGAATATATGTCTATGTGTGTTTGTGTGTGTGTGTGTATGCCATTTATGTGTGCATGAGTGCATATATTTGTATACTCTGTGTGTGTGTGTGTGTGTGTGTGTGTGTGTGTGTGTGTGTGTGTGTGACTTGAAGTAAAAATGAAGCTAATGAGACAAAACAGACAGGTTTGACTACATTAAAACAACGTGGGAGATGCTTATGGTTATGAAAATATTCTGTTTAGGGAATATTTGGCATATTCTTGACTGTATCAAGGTAAATACCCAGGTTTTCATACAGTATTGTAATTTTGCATCATGTTATCATTGGTGAAAACGGATCAAAGGTATGGCGATTGCTCTGCATTATTTACTACAAAATACGTGAAAATAATAACCTTGAAATAGTTATTTTTTAAGAAAAGGCATTACGTTATTGTATGAGGCTGATGTATCTCAAAATTAGAGATATATAGAGATGGAGAACAAAGTACTCCAGCATGAGGCAGCTCTTCGACCCAAATGGAACACACACACACACACACACACACACACACACACACACACACACAAATGCATGCACACCCCACACAAACACATACCTATGCATGCACATACTATACACATACAGCATGCACACCCCACAGAAACACACACATACACATACACAGAAATACACACCTATGCATGCACACACCACACACACACACACTTGGGCTCACATAAAAGGTGATGAAATCTGAGGAAGGCCTGTAGTCTGCTTGACAATATTATTTCATTCTATACTGAAGTTATGTAAGCTGTCTCTGTTGGGGAAAGGAAAGAGAATAAAAAACAGGACTGTGGTACAATTCATAGCTTCCTATGAGTTAATAATTATTTTAGAAGTAAACGGTTTTAGAAACAAGTCAGTAGATCTTTACATTGACATGGAGAAATCATCAGGACTTATTTTGGAAAACAAGTCTCAGAATTAAATGTATAATATGACCTCATTTGTGTTTAAATTTTTATGCACACACATATACACAAACATGAATATATTAGTCTGTGTCTATGCTAAGAGATGGGTCTGGTAGGTATGTTGATTGGGCACACTGATTTGGTAATATTCAGGACACTATTCAAACTGATGTCACAATAAGCAGGAACTAATAAAAATTGATAGCTCTGGGTAGGGGAAAAGACTCAGTGAGTGAAATCTTTGCTGTGCAAGCCTGAGAGCCTGAGTTCAAATACCTGGAACCCACATACAAAGCTGGGCTTGGGGTACTTGCCTGTCATCCCAGCGGTGGGGCTTGGAGACAGACAGATTGCAGGGACTCACTGCCAGCCAGTCTAGCCTAAATAGAGAGGGCCAGAGCTAGTGATAGAGCATGTCTCCAAAAAGGGGGAGACACACAAAAACAGGGCATGAAAGGAGGGGCTTGTTGATAAGGATTGTAACAGAAGATGGAGGGGGATGAGAGCGAGTAAGCTATGAACAACTAAAATTCATTATACAAGGGTACGAAACTGTCGCACAATAACGAAATATTAAAATAAGGTGGAGGGAGAAACACACCCCACCCTCTGCCCTTCACATGTGCATCCACATGCATGCACATCCACGTGCACACACACAAAAGAACTGAGTACTATAAGAGAAAGCACTAGATTATGTGATGTCAGGCATTGGTTGTTTTATTAAAAAATTAATTTTCATAATTCATGTAAAAATGAAGATTTTACAGTATGTATGCATTGATTTACTTCAGGTGAAAAAAAACCTCTGTATACATAAGAAAAAGAGTCAAGTTGAGTCTCTGACAAGTATCATTACATAAACTACCTGCAGATGCCAATGTATATGACATGTAATTCCAAAGTAAAGTTGGCAATAGAAAACTATCTTACCTAGATGAGGTTAACTGAGAAAAAGACTCACCCTAAATGTGGACAGTACCATTCCATGGGCTGAGGTCCAGACCTGAATGAAAAAGGAGAAAATGAGTTGGGTCTCAATATTCATCACTCTCTTACCTCTGTGCTCTTTCTTTAATGATATACTATACCCTAAAACTGTAAGTCAGAATAAATTCCTTCTGAGACAGACGGACAGACGAACAGACAGACACACACACACATACACACATACGAGAGAGAGAGAGAGAGAGAGAGAGAGAGAGAGAGAGAGAGAGAGAGAGAGAGAGAGAGAGAGAGAGATCTCACACTATAACCTTCCCGTGGGGTTATCTCATGTTTTCCTGGAAAGTGCTGCAGGCTGCAGGAATATATCATGAGAACTCAGCTGGTTATGGCAAAGTCACTACCTGGAGGGATCAGGGAATTCCTCCAGAGGAAGCCAAATTCCAAGGAGTTTTTGGTGTTTGTTATATATCAGCTGTCTTCTGTTATGAAAATCATGTGTGCCTTCATAGTTTTCCCAATTGACTTTGCCCTTAGAAGGGCTAACAGTGTGGACTGATCACTCTCTGGACATACACATTCCAGAAATTTGGAGAACAGCCTCAGGAAGGGCTTTCTCTGGAATCAGATATCTCCCTTAGCCACTTTCAAGGACTAACAGGAGACACCGCCCAGGTGGGCGCCCAACTTCCGAGGACTAACAGTGATAGCAGCCCACATGCAAGTCTCCTGACTTAAGGTAAATTCCACAAGGAGACACCGCCTAGGTGAGGTGGACGTTAAGTAAATAGCTTTACACAATTTAGCTCGGACCCTCCCTTTTTATACCAGGACTTCCAGGGCACATAGAGGACAGAGAAGAAAAAAGAGAATGGAAGAACTAGATGGGTAAGAACTTGAGAGGAACAAACTGAGATGGGGAAGAACTAGATTGAAGGGCTAGAAGAGAGTACTAGAGGAACGAGATGGAAGATGAGGAAGAGTCATATGGGAAAGTCCCAGCTGGGTAAGAACAAGGTGAAAAGGACCTAGATGAGGCAGAATTAAGACGAGAGAATTAAGATAGAACTTAAGAGGGAACTGTAGGTAAACAGAGAGAAATCAGGCAAGAAAGGAGTTAGGCACAAGAACAGAACTGAAACTGTGTATGTGTGGATGTTATGCCAGGAATTAAAGCAAGTGGACTATAGAGCTCGGTGTGCTGAGATTCTATTTCCCGAAAATAGTCCTCGCCATTAGTAGTTCTCTCTCCTGAGCCCCTGGGATGTATAATATTAAGGCTGGTCCCGCTAATATTTTACAAGAGGAAAGGAGGAAGGAGAGAGGTTTCCCTAGGTTCTGGCCCTTCAATCAACATTACCTGTTGATCCTAGAAACAAACTGAGAAAAAAAATCTGGAATGAAAGTGAGGTGTGTTCAGGGTCTGATAATGTTCTAGCTACTGACAGCATTTAGATACAGAAAAAGCAGTGTCCAAAGCCAGGGCTTAGAGACTTGAGAGACTGACCAGCAGTCAAGAGTGTTTAGGGCTTTGGCAGATACTATTTTGTGATTAAAAGTAACAAGCCGTCAGTCCATGAATAAATAGTAAATTTAGCAGCAGCTAAAGGAAAGAAGCCAGTCTAAGAAGGCTATTGACTGGAAAAATCCCGTTTTCCATTATGTATAATTCAAAGGTACATCGACAGAAGAAAGACTGGCCATTGACAGGGCCTGGACAGCAGGACCAGGGGTGACCAGCTGAAATGCAATTTTCTTAGTATGTGGTGCTGCAGTGTAGACACATAACATCTGTGCATCAGCACTCAGCAGAATGAACCTGAGCATCCATAAAGTTTACAAATTAGCCCTTAGAGTTAAGGCATAGCAAGATGCAAAGCAGCCCCTAACTTCACCTATGGATATCTGAGTAACCTCATGGAAGAGCTGTAGGGAAAAGTCATAATAAAAAGTAACTGGATTTGAGCGAAAGAATCCCTAAAAAGCTAAAGCTGGGACCACGAAATGTTTTAAATGAGCATTGGATTATAACCCAAATCAGATTATAAATATCCATGAGTCCAGACTGGTATAAACAAATGCTTGAATAAATAAACAGTCGATCATTATTCCTTCAAGTAGATAGAGCATAACTCTACTCATGCTGGAGTGACTTCCTTCTAGGAAGTACATACTGGAAAAAAAATCACAGAAGTTAAAAGTCAACTTTATAGTGGAGGGAAAGGCTGCTACATAAGCAAGATGACTAGTCAGAAAATTGCATACATGCTTTAAATGTTTCCATATTAATCCTGTCCAGTTCTTCCCTACTGCTATTATTCCATCACCTATCTTCACCCAGATTATACATGTCACTCAAACCTACAATCTGTCTTTATTGCTTTCTTTGAATCTGCTGTATCTATACTATAAGACTAATGTTCAAACATTACTTATTTCCCTATATTTACTTAAAGATCTTTAAACTATTTCTTGTGACCCTTGTATTAGTTTCTATGGCTACTGTAACAGATTTTCACGTACGTGGTGTCTTAAAACAACACGCATTGATTTTCCTACAGTTCTGGAGGCAGGACTCTGAAATCAGTTCCACGGGGACCCGCGAGAGGGCTCAGAGGTGAAAGCGCTTGCTGCACAAAGCTGACCCCCTGAATGCACTCTTGGTGGCAGAAGGCATTGTAACAGGAGCAGAAGCCATAGCGTGTGTCATGGGGTGCACACTATGATCAGGTGACAGAGAAAGAGAAAATTAGGGCCTGGATTATACATTATGCAGGCACCACCCAGAAGCGGACCGCTGTAACATTATTACAACCTTTTGGGGACAACCCTGAAAGACGTCAGCCAAAGGAAATCTTCACAGTGGACAGAACTTTGGGCAGTGCACATGGTCACACATTTTGTTTGGAAGGAGAAGTGGATAGATATGCAATTATTCACTGGTTCATGGGATGTAGCCAGTGGATTTGCTGGATGATCAGGAACTTGGAGAGAGAATGATTGGGATGTTGATGAGAAAGACATTGGGAAAGAAGAATGTGGCTAGATCTCTATGTGGGCAAAAGATGTGAAGCTACTTGTGTCACATGTAGATGCTCATCAAAAGGTGACTTTAGCTGAGAAGGAGTTTAATTATCAAGTAAACAGGATGACCCATTCTGTGGACAGTCAGCCTCTTTGCCCAGTCATCCTGTCATTGCCCAATGGGCCCATGGACAATATGACCACGGTAGCAGAGATGGGGGTTATGCATGGGTTCAACAATGTGGACTTCCACTCATTAAGGCTGACTGGATAGAGCTGCTGCTGAGTGCCACATCTGCCAACAGCAGAGATCAACACTGAGCACTCAGTATGGCACCATTCCCCAGGGTGGACCAGCCAGCGACCTGGTAGCAGGTTGATTACACTGAACCACTTCCTCCATGGAAAGGGCAATACTTTGTCCTTGCTGGAGTACATACTTATGCTTGCCCTCGCTCTCTCTGGCAAGTCCATTCCTTCACTGGTATTAGAGCCTACTTCTTTGGGTTTCAGGTATATATTGAAGACCAGCTGAGACATTCTGCCTCGTGAACTGAAGAACTACTGGATTCTCAGACTTTCCATTGGGAGACAGCCATTGTTCAACTAACAGGACCACAGCCCATAAGCTGCTCTAATGAATCCCAATATTCATTTTACCGGTTCTAGTCCTCGAGAGAACCATATCTAAACACTGAAGGCTGCTGAGGGGCACTCAGCCTAGCTGAGCTGCCTATAAGTAAGACTCTCCAACCTGTTAAGCTGCCTTCAGCCTGTGCAGAGGGTCCTAGGTTTCCAGTTTTCCTGAGCCATCATCCATGTGGAAGGGGGAAAGGAAAATAGCAAACTTTAGGATTAATTAAATGTAATTAACGTTAATTAAAGCATAATTAGCAAGCTTAATAAGAAAACAGACTAAGTCGGTTCTACTTCTAACACAGTCAAAATCCAACTGCTGACTTCTGCCTTCGTGAGCCTGGAGCGTTCTCTTTTCTGGAGAGGTAGACGGCTCCCCTTCCCCACCTCCAAGAAGCAACCCCCAAAGAGAGTGGCACTATTAGGAGGTGTGGTCTTGTTGGAAGAAGTGTGTCACTGTGGGGATGGGCTTTGAGGTCTCTTTTGTTCAAGCTTCCCTCAGTGTGACAGTCAGTCGACTTCCTGTTGCCTGCCAGATGTAGGACTCTCAGCTCCAACACCACATCTGCCTGCTCCCCACTGTGATGATAATGGACTGAACCTCTGAAACTGTAAGTAAGTCCCCTCAATTAAATGTTTTCCTTATAAGAGCTGCCAGTGGTCATGGTGTCTCTTCACAACAATAAAAACCCTAATTAAGACACTGGTCAAGAAGAAAAAATATGAAATGGACTGGGAGGAAAGAAGTGGGATTGAGCATAGTTAGGTTACGCTGGCCATTGTCCTCCCCCATTTCCCCTCTAACAGGCCCCTGCTTCCCATACCCAGGAGGGTCTTGGGGGTCTCTGTCTACATTCTCATCCAGAACGTGGGGTTCCTGAAGAGTCTGAGCTGGAGGTAAGGAGAGGACATGCAGAGTCCAGAGCTCTCGCCTGCACAGCACTATGACCCATGCAAGAAAAGTCCAGGGCCTCCTGAGGCCCTCAGATACGTCCTGACCTTCAAGACCACCAGAGCCGGGGATGGCCTAGTTGAGCTCCTTACCTAGAGGATATATGAGAGGAAGAAGGAACATCAGCAGCCAGGTGAAGCAGCTGAATGTGCAGAGAGCCTGCTCCAGCAGCTTAGCTCCAGATGTGCAGAGACTCTGCTCCAGCAGCTTAGCTCCAGATGTGCAGAGAGCCTGCTCTAGCAGCTTAGCTCCAGCTGTGCAGAGAGCCTGCTCCAGCAGCTTAGCTCCAAATTGCCCTTGTGAAAGGCAGCAAGACAGAAACCAGTTTGTTTTTTCAGAGAAGCTAAGAATGTCCCTTTTTCTTTCTTTTCTTTTCCTTCCTTCCTTCCTTCCTTCCTTCCTTCCTTCCTTCCTTCCTTCCTTCCTTCCTTCCTTCCTTC
>CABHPR010147326.1:29640-41556 GCA_902168415.1 Peromyscus melanophrys
TTCCTTCCTTCCTTCCTTCCTTCCTTCCTTCCTTCCTTCCTTCCTTCTCTCATATATTACATCCTGGCTGCAATTTCCCCTCCCGTCTCTCTTCCCAGTCCCTTGCTTCCCCACTCCCCTCTCCCCCAGATCCACTCTTCCACCATTTCTCTTCAGGGATGCCAACCAAACATGAATGCATCCTTTCCTATGTTCATGCCAATACTCTTAGTTTCTTAATCTGTGCCTTTTGATTGGATTGATTTAAAAAGTGATAGGGGCTGGAGAGATGGCTCAGTGATTAAGAGCAATTCTGCTCTTGCAGAGGACCAGAGTTTGGTTCTCAGCATCCACATCACGAGTCTCACAACCACCTGTAACTCCAGCCCCAGAGCATCGAATGCTGCTGGGGGGACCCTCACTCAAATAGACACACAGAAACACACATACACAGACTTTGTTTAAACAGTTTAAAAATGACAGCACATCGTTTTTCCATTTAGTGAGAAACGTTTTCAAATGTTTAATGATGATTTCTTCCTTAGCTAATTTTCAGATAATGTCTTCTGATTATTTTTTTCTGTAAGTATGTTTCATCTTTCTGACAGACTGCTTTATAGGTTTAAGATATATGGTAAACCCTTAACAATCATATGTGGAAAATTGTCTTCAGTTGTTTACTTAGTATAGTGTAACAATCTAATTGTATAAAAATAGTAGTGATGGCAGCTACCATTTCATCATCAAAGCAAATGGTAAGTGGTAATGTATATTTTATTCAGGAACAGTCAGAATTGTCTTTCCTTACAGTTATTGACAAGTGTGTTTTCTATCAAATACAGATGATAGGCTAGAAGTGTGACCTACGAAATCAAACTGTCCTTGTTTGCACATGACTTTTAACACTGCCGACTGTCTGTAGGTAACGCCATCGACTCCACTCTGTGTGGATTGTTTGAGGGTAATAAGAGAATTTGTAGATCTTTCTGACGTGCTGGAAGTGCTCTGTTCTGTTATCACAATTACCATGGCCAGGAACAACCTTGTGACAATTGTCGTTGTTGTGACTCTGAAAGCCTTAGCAGGCTTCAAAAACAAGAAGGATGAAAGAGTTTTCAAGTCATCCCAGCTCTGCCAACTCTCTCCTTGGGGAGAAATGAAGCTGCATTTCAGATGTTCAGTCTCTCTTTGAACTTCTCACTCACTGTTTAGAAGTAAGTGGCTGGTACAGTGTCCTGTGTTTGCTTTCAGAAACATGCGTTGTCCAGGGGCTTTCAGGATAAAAAGACTGCCTGGCTGCCCCGGGGGGACTGGCGAGGAGGTCGGCACTCGAAGTGACACCGAATTATTTTGCCTCAAAGGCACTGAACACATAAGCAGCAACCTTTCCCTGCTCATTGAAACTCGAATTAGAAAGAAAGCTTTTTGATCTGTCTGACTGAGTGGGAGTGAAACTCTGGGCCCTTCAGCAACCCTGATACTTTTTTGCAAAATGACACACACTCGATCCTGCCCTTTGTCTACAGAACCCAGGGTTCTTCCTAGACCTCCAGCCTAGGGGCTTGTGCTTAACAACAGTTCCTATAATTAGGAAGTTTGTTATGTGAAGGCCAAACTCATGGGATGGAATCTCAGAGAACAGGGCTTTAAAACACACCCTCTTTTTCCTCTCATATAACAACCTGTCAACAGCAGGGTGGCAGAACAACCGCATAGCATAGCTGTTAGGGACACGGTTCCCTCTGAGTTCAGCTTATTCCTGGGCCATCACTACTGTTATTATATAAAATATTTAAGTGAAGACGCAGTCCAGTGGGGGATCTAGTTACTGAATAATGACAAGGTGTTCAGTACATTGTGATGAAACCTGGACTCGGACCCTGCTCACATCACTTCTGCTCAGAGAGCCTGAGAGAGGAAGTGAGGCTGGGTGCCCTGACAGTGAGGAGAGTTGGCTTGGGTGACCTGAAACTCCTCTACAATGATCCTCACGAATGCCCAGGGACAGATCTCATCCAACATCCACACTGCAGGGATAAGGATATTGAACCCCTTCTCTACCATCTGGGTACCTCCCGTGGCTGCTTCAGAATCGGATCTGCCTCTCACTTTTCCTTTCAGCTACAAAGGCATATTTACTTTTCAGTTGCTTCACTAACAAGTACCAGGGATACTGGGACTGGTTCTTAGCAGGTGTGGCTCATGTGCTTAAGGGTCAAGATAAGTAAGAAAAGGGAAAGAAAGGAAGGACGAGGAGGCAGGGAGCAAACCCTTTCTGTAGGAGGGAAGCAATGGCCAAGGAGGATAGCATCCTCAAAACCACAGAGGCAGGAAGGAAGACTGGGGATGGTGAAAGGGGACTCTGGAGCCCTGAAAACCAGCCTGATCAACTTAGATACAAACCCACAAAACCAAACCAAAGGAGCCCCTGCAGGTTTGGTGAGCAGAAATGGGAAGTGATGAAAACCTAATATTTGAAAGCCTTAAATCCCCTGCTCAACACCTCGCAAGGAACCTTGTGGCACATACATCAAAGAAGTCATGCGCTCTGGAGTCAGAAATGTGTGCCTTTATGGCACTCGCGTTTCTTCCAGACCACAGTACGATGATGAAGTGATAGATTCTGGGAGATCGCAGTAACCGGCTAGAAGCCAGAGTCCCTGCTTCCTTCAGAGAGGTGGATGGTGTGTTCTTGATCACGCCTCTCTGGAAGATGCTCCCAGCCTGAAAAAGAGCTACTGTCCTGGGTCTTTGCTCTTCTTTCCTGGTGAGAGAAGCAATACATGCTAAGACGGGTTGGCTTCTTCTTGCATATTGTAAAACAAAATAAAACAACAAAAAACGAGTTATCCCTAGGGCTGACTGGCCCCTCTTCTATAAATGCATGGTGTGAAAAAGAAGGCACTAATATATGAACTGAATATGAACCACGAAGAGACAACTTGGGCTGCCGCACTGTCGGAGAACCCACTCTTCTATTTGGTGAATGAGTGTAGTATCAGACTTGCCACAGAAAAATGACCCTGGAATGGACTCACTGAACGAGCACCTCGGCCAACCTATAGCCTCATTTATTTTTCAGAACCCAGGCATTTACCTAAATCACTCTCCTCTTACTGCCAAATACAAATTGAGCTCTGATTGTATACCAGCGACCCAAACTAACAGTGAATGTGGGCAGTGTTTAAGCAGCCATCATGCCGACAAAGAGAATCCAGTTAAAAAGCTCCCAGATGTCAAATGTTGTTCTAACGGTCTGTAGTGGTTGACTGTCAGCCTCTTGTAGTCTCCATAGACTGAGAATTCTGTATCAGTGTAAAAACATTGGGAATATCAAGATAAAACGAAGCACTCACTGCAAGAAAAACATTACAACAACATGGCCTTCATTTGCATGCATTTATTTAGAATTAATCATTTAAAAAAGAGTGGGCTCGGGATGAAGGAAAGAAATAAGAGGGGAAACGAGAGCATACATTTGCACAACAGCAAATAATGATAACTGTCTGTGCTTCATGCTCTGTTAACTGGAGGACTTAAACTTGGCAGAGAAAGCATCAAGACCGAAGACAACCCTGCCTGGAACTCAGCAGAAACGTCATATTCCCATTGCTACCTCCTGTATTTCCCATTGTTTGCCACTGTGCAGGCGAAGCTCTGGAGCAGCAAGACGTTGCTTGGCTGCGAGAAGAGCTGTGTTTCATCTCTCTGCAGCAGCAGCCCTGAGATAAGGATACTGGTGTAGGAACACAGATTGTACAATGCTGCAACTGTGATGCTGAGACATCTGGAGGACGGGCAACCCACTGGTGGGAGGCAGTTGCACTCAGGCTCACACGTACGCTCACACTTATGCTCGCACTTCTTGGAGGAACACCACTGGGTATATATCTCACCCTCATTCACTATCTGGCTTGGAGTTTCTTTCCTTTGTCCACTTGGGTTAGACTCAGCTTTGGGACAGCTTTATAGCTAAACTAGGAAGGCATCCAGAGAGAGAGAGTGAGAGCAAGAACGTGAGTCTGGATTCTAGGATCAGTTACAATTTTTAATTGACTTGTGCTGCATTGGGCCATTTCCCCCCATTTATCCAGTTTAGCACAAACAGTGTTTACTGCGTACCAGGGGACAGACATGTGTAGCAGAAGGGTAGAAGCAGCAATGATCGTGAACTTGTCCTTCTTTATCCTCAAAGCCCTGAGATTTACAATTTAGAGCCGCTGACTAGCCAGCTCATCAGGGAGTGGCTTGTCAGCACGGTCAAGATTCTCTTTAAGGAGGTGACGCTGTGCTCCTGGCACCTGGGGCACCGCTGGCCTGCAGTGATCTTGCACATGGTGTGTTCCAGTCCTAGGCTCTCACAGTAGCTTAGGCTACATTTCCAGCGGGTGGCCTTGGGGGACCCGTGTATCCCATCGGGGGACCCGTGCCTGAAGTTATTGCCCAACTGGCATGACCCATTCGTGTCTAAAACCTCTCTCCAGACTCTCGGGCCGTTTAGACAGTCTTGGTCATTACTCAAAGTGTTTCCCTTGGGGATGAGGAAATATAACCTTCTGGATGTTGGGGGTGAGGCAGACATCCCATTCTTGGATATGCTGAGGCTGATATTTTTATCTGACAGGGTTGAGTTCACTGATTCCCCAACAGTCTGTTTTGCAGCAGGATGCGTCTCCTCCTGTGAAAAATTTTCTCTGATGCCCTTCATCGTGCTTTCTGAAGGCGCTACGAGAACCACCCCGAGGCCAAGCAACAGCACAAAGATCGCCATCTCATGTACACTGTAATCTTGTCTGCAGAAAAGATAAAACAGGAGTGTTTTCCTTTTCATTATGGCAGTTATTCTCAGTAATTACCCCTCAGATATAAGACTCCTACATATATATTAACGAAATATGATATAGTAAAATAACAATCAGCTGAGGAGCCTGAGCACCCAGGCTAAAGTGTCCAGCTACAACCAGTCCCGTCTGTCTCATTCAACATTAGCCTACCCAACTGAAGAACAACAAAACAAAACCTGAGCTAAATCTAATGTGCTGGAGCCAAGTACTTTTCCTTTGTCTGCTCTTATTAGAGTGGTTTACAGACTCCACATAGGTCCGAGTCATCTCACCCACCACATTTCTCCCTATTCCTGTCTCTTCTTGCCCACACAGGACCTGGCACACGACAGCCACGTAAACAAACAAAGCACAGGCCGTAGCCTTTCTCCATCTCCAGATTCTTTCCCCACCCATTCTCAGTCACAAAATCTCCGTCTTTACCAGTTCCTTTGGCCAGTGGATCTTGCAGAGAAAGAGTCCAGCTTCTTACTGGGCTGGCAGTGAAACTGTGTCTCATACTCCGAGTTTCTGCTATTGGATCTAACCAAGGGAAGGAGGGGCAAGAAAGGGGTAGAGAGATGTGTGTGGGTTTGATGAGGAAGCAAGGAGCCAAGAACACTCAGGGGGAACCGTACAGAATGTGCGTGGGGCAGTCGGAATCAGGGACCAGGAAGCACCCTGCTTCCTCTTCTGCAAATCTCACCATTTCCTCAAACCCAGAGTGCTTTATTGTTTTGTTTTCTGAAAGCCTACTGCACACCTTTCCTTGTGTTCAGTTATAGCTCATCTTTTCACTATCTAGTTAGGTGATATGTGTGACAAACACTGGTCTAAGGCTAACAGCTCCCCGATCCTGAAACACCCTTTCTGGTCACTGCCAGTGGACACAGCTTCACAGGGGCCCGCACAAACACCACTTCCTCGGCAGCATTTGCCAAAGGCATAGCATGGCTAGTCTAGTCAGGGTGAAAACCCTTTAGTAGTGTCAGTGCTGGACATTTCATAGTGAGAGTCCCCACACAGTTGGTTATTTATTTCAATAACGCTCTCACACTAGGATGGTTTTTATTTCCCTTCTTCCCCCTTTTAAAAGTTCCCCTTACCCATGTGTCTTCCGCAGGGTCACTTTAGCTCCTTTGTAATCACCATCCCGTGCCCCCCCCCCAATTCTGTAAAACCCCACTTGAACAACACTGTCTCGGGACTCTTGACCCATCTCTCCTTGGCTCCAGGACCAGAGGAAGCCTAACCATGGAGGCCCACAAACCAAACAAGCCTCTGCTTCCTCTCATCCCAGTCCAGGCTTGGAGGTGTCTCTCCTTATTTTGCTAAACAAACCTGCCCTAATCAATCAGGGTGACCACCTCTTATCTAAATACACCAGGAGTCTCTACCTCTCCCTTTTTTTTTTCCAGATTTTATTTTGTATTTATGGGTGTGTGTCTGTATATGTCATGTGCATATGGGTACCCACAGAGGCCAGAAAAGGATGTCAGATCCCCTTGTGCTGGAGTAACATTCGGTTATGAGCCCTTTGATGTGAGTGCTAAGAAGCAAACTCAGGACCTCTGAAAGAGCAACAAGTGCCCTTCACCACTGAGCCATCTCTCCAGCCCACGTCTCTCTCTCTTTGGTCCCTCCTTTTCTGCCTCTTGAAAGCCCCCAAAGCCAAATCCAGATTACATTCTTTCTTTGACACATCTTCTCATCACTTAAACCTACCAAATCCATTTCTCATTTCTGTGAATCTCTCATAACTCACTTTAAAAAATATGTATTTTAACTGTTTTTAGTTCTGTGTGTGTGTGTGCACAGTTGTGTGCGCGTGAGTGCAGGTGCCCTTGAGACCAGAAGAGAGCATTAGACTCCATAGACCTAGAGTTACAGGAGATTGTAAGCAGTCTGACATGGGTGTTGAGAACTGAACTCTGTTCCTCTGAAAGAACAGTCAATATATGCTCTTAACCCCTGAGTCACAACCCAGCCCCACACTTGTCTTTAAAGACAGGGTCTTACTATTTAAAACAGGATTGCCTGGAACTTGCTAAATAGCCCAAGCTGGTCTCATATTCATAACTGATCCTCCTGCCTCAGCCTCCAGAATGCTGAAATGATAGACATGTGCTAAAACACCCGACCATTGGCAGATTATTAAGAACTCAGTCCATCCGTCTTCCTTGAGACTGTGTTCTCTGGGCATAGACTTGGTAGATTTTTGGATGGAGGAAGAATTTGTAAATAACTTATATATTTTTTTTTCCTGGAACCTCTAAATCCTTTGCTTTGGCCTTTCTTAATGAGCTGATATTAGGCAAATGGAAAGGTAATGAGGAAGAGCAGTACAGAGATCCTGTCCTTGTGAAACACGTATTTCACATGAGCAGCATTCACAGCTACCTCTGCTTGATTTCAAACTACTGGACGTTCATTAAAAAATGCACACACACCCAAAGTAAAGCACCTAATGTAGGGAACCATGGAGTTGGCCTGGCCTAGCTGCCTTGAGAGGCTTCTGTCATAGGTTTTTCAGGTTAGAGTCCATAGCTCCTGGGGGCACAGTGTCCCTTCCGGTTCCTGAGAGACTGATGTACTCCCTAAGGCAGCAAAGCATTCAGGCCACCTTGTGTCTCCCTGTATATTCCCTTAGTAGTCAAGAGGGCATGGGAGCTCGACAGGACAATTGGTCTTAGACATTAATCTTGCAGTACCCTGTATGACTTGTAAGCTTCACTGTATCCTGGCAGCTGCAACAGTATCGATCCTGGAAACTGGCGTTACAGTCTGTTTCTGATAAAGATATAAAAAAGCGGATTGCTCTCAATAAAATTGTCACGGCCTCCGTTGTGCTGCGGCCCCTCCAGCCTGGCCTGATTTCATTCCTCGTGGCCATATCAGGTGATGTTGGCCCAGTGAGTAAGTGCAGGTGCTTACAGTCTAAAATGTCATAATTCATTTGAATTTGGCTTTGATTTCCACTGAGTGAAAATACTATGAGATGGGTTCCTATAGATGAATGCCATCCCTGTATCGCGTAAAGGGGATTTATTTATCTTCAAATTTTGTTTTTAAGTAGGATGGAGAAAAGAGAGGGAAGAAGGGAAGAAAACATGATGAGAACAGAGGGAAGGACACTGAAGTCTAGGGATGGCACAAGAAAACAGCATCACGGACGACTTTGTCTGCTTCAGGGCGAGGCTGCCCTCGTGGACGTCACTTCTCAGTGCACCTGCTGCGGCTCCCTTTCTCTTCAGACACTGAGTGCTCTGCTCTCTTGGTAGCACTCAAAACTCCACAGGGCAACCAACACGATGGGGTTCCAACAGAGAACTAGGAAATAATATTCATCTGGAGAAGGACTGCCCCGTGGGGAAGAAGCCATGAGACGGGTGTGAAGTGTGCTTCGCTTGGGATGGTCACCCTCCTCCCCATCAACCCACCTACTCAGTTATAGCTTAACGTCTTGAAAAGACAGGCTTACCCGCCCGCAGAGATGTACCTCCTCTTCTGATACGACCTTGAGTTAAGTCCAAATGGCCGAGGCAACTGCTGAAGTCTCTCAGCCGAGACGATCAGGACAGAACGAGCTCTCTAAAGCTTGGGAATCGTTCACCCTGCTCCGGCCCACTCACTTGCCAGAGTCCTGCTTCTCACACACAGGACTGAAACGACATCACTCAGGATTAATGGCCCCAGAAACTGGCCCCTACTTGTCCATTACCCATAGTCCTTACTGTTTCCCAACCCCAAGCCTTCCCTCAAGCAAAGCTGCTTTCTGCACTACCTAAGAAATAGAATTATAGGATAATAAACTTGGAAACAACCTCCAAGTTTACCTAGCTTTATAGGTAGAAAAACTAACAACTAGAAGACTAATGACAGGAAACTAATAATCAAGATTTGATAAAATTTCCAGAATTGGGTGCCTCTATTTGTCTTCCTTTCTCCTTTGGCTGTAAGGTTGTCATGTCCATACTTGAACATGGGATGTCTACACACTGAATTTAACAGCAAGAACCAAAAGGGGAAGGAGCTGGCAGTCTGCTCCAAAGCCCTCTCTGTTTCCTCCAAAACTTTGAAAAGAAAAAACATTAGCTCAGAGAGGCTCAGTCATTCCTTGGGACATTGGTATCTCCATCTCTCCACAGGCTTTGTGGGAAATGGTTTCTGACCAGTCAGGTGCCTTCCAATCTCCTTTTCTTTTCTTTTGCAACTTGGGGGACTTGATGAACAGGAATAGATGCAGTATAAGTCATATAATCTGTCTTTAGAAAAGCCTTAAAGATCCCAGAAGTACTCCTATACACAAAATATAGGCTCCTTTCATTTCTCTTGGTTACCCACCCTACTGCTGTAGACAACATATACTTTGGATGAAAGTTGTAGAGAAATTAAGCTGGAACTGATCGGAAGATTCTTCCCTGCTGGCTGACTCTCAGTGTGCCAGACAGTGCTGTGCAGGGTGCTGTGGGGCAAAGGCATTGATGAGTCAACACAGATGTGAACTGACACACCAACCTACCATGCAAGACGTGCCTATCGGTGTAACAGTGGCATGACTGTTTTGGGGGTTACCCACTGCTTCCTGATTGGATTTTGGTCTTGCCTAATACTGTAAACCACAACTGAAAAGGTGTTCAACTCCGGAGGGGAACCTAATCTGGCTGCTTGGCTGAATCAACATAGCATCAAACCACCCTCTGAATAGCTCTGTTTATTGTTATTCACTGTTATTTGTCTACAGACAAAGGGTACTCTCTTCCTTAAACAAAGGCTTTGTTCACTCCTTGCAGTGAACAAAGGTAAAAGCAAATACTCATGGCTGAACAAGATGCTGGGAATCAAGAACGCTCATCCCTACGCAAGACATTTACATCACCCCTTAAGGTTCACACAGCATTATGAAAAAGGGGACTGAAAGAGTCTAAGGGCCATGGGACAGGAAGAGGGGCTGCAAAATACCACCTTCTGTACACAACTTGGCTATGGCAACCATGAACTTACTGCAGCTTGGCATCCTGGGAATGGGTGCACCAAAGTCAGGCCCTCTTAACAGTCAGCCAGGGAGAGGGAAAGGACTCATGAGCCATACCACACACGGCCGACCCTGCGAGCCCACAGGTTCAGGCTCTGATGGTTAGTTCCAAACTCACAGATGGCTCTGATTAGACTTTGTGGCACTCAGGAAAGTAGGCTCTGGGTTGAGAAAGAAAAGAATGCATGAAGTTGTGGGTGGAGACGCAGGGGGCGTGAGAGGAGTTGGAGGAGAGCGGGTTGGGTGGATTTGATCAAGCAAACAAGAAGTTTAAAATATATATATTAAAGGAGAAAAGTTCCTAAGAGGTGACCCCAACTTCTTTTTCTTACAAAAATAAATTGAGGGCTGGAGATCCGGCTCAGAGGTTAACAGCACTTTCTGCTCTTGCAGAGACCAAGGTTCAGTTTCCAGAACTCATGGAGAGTCTCACACCAACTGTAACTCCAGTGTCAGGGAGTTAGAGGCCCCCTTTTTCACCTCTCTAGGCACTGCATAAATGTGGCACAAACACACAAAATAAAACAAGTAGATTGAAGGGAAGTGGAGACAGCCCCCCCCCTCCTCCCCGGGCAAAAATCTATTAGTTGATTGCTGCAGGAAGAGGAAACCTCACTGGGTATAACAGCCATACCTCAGGGCAGGCCCCACGCTCAGGAGTAGTTGGCCAGCCCAAATTGAACTCCATGGTTTGTTCTTTTTTTTTTTTTTTTTAGAAAAAAAACATAAAAAAGCTGATATTTTTAATTAAAACAGGATCATGTCACTTTCCCCCCTTCTTCCTTTTTCTCCAGCCCCTGCCATGTCCCCTCCTTCCAACCCCTTCTATGTTCCCTCGTTCTCAAACTGATAGGCTCTTCTTTCATTATTACTGTGCATATATATATATATATTTATATATATATATATATATATTTATATATATATCCTGCTGAGTCATTTTCGTTGTTGTTTATGTCTACATAGTTTCAAGGCTGATCACTTTGTAATGGATAACCAATTAGGGGGCTGAGTAGGAACATCAGAAAGAACTAGGAAAAGTTGGAGGCGGAGAATGAATATGATCAAAATATATTGTATGAGTCAGGCATTGTGGCATAGGCCTTTAATCCCAACCCTCAGGTGGCAGAGGAGAGCAGATCTCCGTGAGTTTGAGGCCTGCCTGTTGTACATTGTGAATCTCAGGCCATCCAGGGCTACAAGATAAGATGCTGTCTTAAACAAACAAACATACATAATATGAAATTCTTAAAGAATAAATAAAAACGTGATTCAAAAAATGTATGCCATATATAATCTTTCATGCACAAAATTAAAATTTTTAAACAAAATGATCCGATTCTCTGCTGATACGTTCACATAATCTGCCTTACCCAATCCTGTCCTACCACACTGGATCTTTGAGATAAAGATGCTTTACACAAAAAGGATTTTTTTCTATGATTTTGACTTTTCAGAATATTGACTTACTGTTGTTTATATAGATTAATAATTGGGTTCTGGTTGTCTGGTGTTTGGTTGGTGGTCCCTTGAGTGTTAAACCTAAGTGACTCCTACTCACTCTCACCCAGTCCTACAAGATGCCCGTCGATTCTCACCAAATGACTCACAGGCAAGGAGCAAGAACTGAAAACACGTGCGGAGTTTGTGGTTTAATTCAGCAAAGATGTTTTTATTGACACAGAATCAGTGGTGGCACCTCAGCCACACTGGGAGGATCAATCATCCCCGCCCCCATTCCGCTCACAGCAGTACACCACAGCCACAGTTCGGGTTAACCAGAGAGAAGTTCGCACACTCTGTGCTGCTGGCGAGCTACTCAATATATCCCTGAAAATTCACTGGCCCCAGGTCATCACAAGTGACAAGAACGAAGCCCTCTATAGGGGCAATTTGGTACCTGCAGGCAGGATATCTGGTGCCATCGATGAGCTGACAGACTGTCATTCTGAATCTTGTCTCACTCTGGAAGCAGGAACTGTCAGAATAGTTTGGGCACGTCATCTTCTTGGAGGAAGTGCAAACGCTGTTGATTTTCTGAGGCCGCTCATGGATGAAGACATGCAGCTTTTTGCATGC
>CABHPR010147327.1:0-17486 GCA_902168415.1 Peromyscus melanophrys
CAAACACTGCTTCTCTATGTCTGATGTCAAAATGCTCTCCACATCTCCAATTCTGTTCAGATTTGACTGCAACACACTTCTTTCTCTTGGGCTGGTTCCACTCTCTATTAGCAGCTGTCCTTGGCAGGTATGGCATCTCTAACATTTTGGGTTCTCCAAGGCAATCCAGGCTTCAACTTCACAGCTTCATGCAATGGCCTCTTTACTAGGCCTCCATTTAGGGACACCCCTGACACACGCCTGGTCTCAGTGACTTTCCTTAATCTCGGGTGCAAATTGCATGATCCCTTTCTTCTATCCTTCACTCTAAAGCCAGAACCACATGGCCTAAGCTGCCAAGTTCTGCTGCTTACTGGGGCTGGAAAATGGCCCCCTGTTTAATTACATCTTCACCAGCTTTCTGTTTTCCTTCACTGCCTAAGTTTGGCTGTCCTTGAACTTGCTGTTTAGACCAGGCTGGCCTCAAACTAAGAGATCACCAGCCTCTGCCTTCCCAGTGCTAGGATTAAAGGTCTGCACCACCATAACTGGCTCTAAACTTTTCCTTAGTTTCTTTTCACAAGTTGGAAACAACTGGGTGGGATCTTGCCCTGAGATCACCACTCCCTATATTCCATTTCTTAATCTGTTTATCTCCTTGAACAAAGAATTTACCTCCATTCTGCCTTCTGGTGCCCTTTTTCTCCTCAAATACTTGTCCTTGCTCAGCTTGTTCCTTTTCGTTATCTATCTTCACTAGAGTTAACACTAGTAACCACACAACAGAGTCGATACTAGGCTGTTTTGAGATTTCCTCTGCCAAGGGTATTAATCCAAAACTCTTCAGTTTAGCCTCAGGCAAACTTTTCAAACAAGGGCAAAGAGCAGCCACATTCTTCACCAAAATATCACAGGAACAATCTCTAGGCAACACCCTAATATTCTCCTCTGAAACCTCTGGAATGAGCCCCTCATAGTTCAAGTAACTCTTAGATAGCACCACTCTCTTGCATGTTCTTACTAGTATGGCCCATTAAGCACACTTCAGGTATTCCACTGCTTTCTAAATCTAAAGCACCAAATTCCTCCAAACAAAAACATGGTCAGGCCTGTCACAGCAATACCCTAGTCCCCAACTTCTGTCTTGATTAGGGTTGCTATTACTGTGAAGAGACACCATGACCATGGCAACTCCCATAAAGGAAACATTTAATTGGGATGGCTGGCTTACAGTTCAGAGGTTCAGTCCATCATCATCATGGTGGAGAGCATGACAGCAGGCAGGCAGGCAGACATGGTGGTGGAAAAATAGCCAAGTGTCCTTGAGAAAAAGACTTCAAAGCTCACCCTCACAGTGACACACTTCCTCCAAAAAAGGCCACACCTCCTAATAGTGTCACTCCCTTTGGGGGCCATTTTCTTTCAAACCACCACAAGACGGAAGCTGCATTTTCAGCAGAGCTTTCGTATGTGCTGGTCTAACTTTTACTCGTGTTATTTACAGCCTTACCAGGGAAATATATTTTATAGGAAGGACTCTCGAAACTCAGGTGTGTCTGACCTTTTGATATTGTAACATGACTTTGTCATTACAGAGTTCATGCTTCAAAGCTGCACATTTGAATGACAAAATTTAAAATGTGTAAAAAAAAAACACAACATTTTAAATAAGTTTTCAATTTTGTGTCGGACTGCACATGTAGCTAACCTTGGCCACATGTATAGCCTGTGGAGGTTAGAGCTCCCTATTCGAAATGAAGCTTAGGAAATTTAAGAAATGGGGTATTAAATTAAGCAGTTGCTGTATGTTTAGTTTCTAGGTCACCCATTGAAGATAGAGTTCCATGGTTCATTTATAGGGTTAGTACCGTCAGTATCGTGAGCTGAGCTGATCCTTACCCTACACTATGCCACTTTCTACATGAATTTTGACAGTTTATTTTCTTTGGCTTGAGCTTAAGTAGACTATTATCCATTATACATACTTAAAATAAAAAGAAAAAAGAAAACCCTGAAATATATAAAATATCCTTGCGACAACAGGTAAGGTTAGTAAAAACTTGAAAAAAAAGAAACCACTCTCCTTTATAACTGTAATCACCGTTGTATTCTTATTCTATGAAGTATATGTATATATGTTACAGGTCTGTAGTCTGTATTCATCCTCATCTTTGACAACTTCATGCATGTAGCTAATGAACTTTGATTACATTCACCTCCCCATCACCCTCTCTTTTTTCTTCTCCTACTTCTACTGATCCCTCTCCCTCTCTAACTTCTCCTTTAATGTCTCCTTGGGGGAACATTGAGGTTTTTTTGGGTGGCTTACATGAGCATGAGTGGGAGGTGTCAGTGTTACTCTGTTTTTCTTCCCATAGAATTTTCCATGTGTTGAACCCACAGCTGACATATTTATCTTTTTTTACTTACTTTTTTAAAAAACATTTTAAATATTTAGGGGCATAGCTGTATCTCTGTGTTCTTATATTTCTGCATATAATCTCGATCTTAGGAAATTGTAATCCAGTGTATCTCCCAGGTGTTGATGGCCTTTGTCTTGTCTTTTGACTATCACTGTTAATTCTTTGGATAGTCTCCAGAATAGCATGGGGTTTATGGGTAGAAAAGTCTATGGAGCATAAGTTAATTCTTCCTTTCTCATCTGCTCTGGGATTGGTCTTTATCTGATTTGAGTTTATGATGCTTCCTCTTTTCATTGGTGCACCAAACGTGAGCATGGGTCCTGGTCATTGTGGATGGGCTTGTTCTTGTCTCGGGGCTCTAAAGTCTTCACACTGAAGTCAGGACAAGGAAAGATCACATTCTGAAACGGGTTGAGCCAGTTCTCCATGGAGTGGCATCCTTTAACCTCTGTTCTCATTCTCATCTGCTACAGGATGACCTCTGTCTATTCTAAGTTGTTTGCTCTAGTGTTGAACTAAAAATACAAAACATGGGTGCCCCAAAGTACTGTATTCTTGGACTCCCTGCCTTCAGACCTCCCCAGGCGGTACTGTGTGGAGCGTGCACAGGCTATTGTTTGCCCTGTTCTCCAGACTGCTTTGTTCATTCAACAGCTCTAACATTTAACAGATCGCATTGTTAGAGACTCTGCACCAGTCTCCCCAAATAGATTGAGTTTTGTGAAAACCCCAACTTGCTTGTCTTGATACACTAAGAGCCAAGCACAATCCTTGGTACATGGGAGACAGTCTTAAGGGTCTTTTTTGGAAGTATTCAATTTGTCAAAGGATTAGAAAAATTCGAAACATAATAATGTATAGACATGGATGCATTTATATTTAAGATGTCTATCTGCCTGGTAGCAATGGATGCAGTTGAGTTTTGAGTGTAATTTCTTGGAGCATCTGTGAATGCTCCACACAAGACAATTAAAAGTGACTTCCCTAAAATTTGAATTACTTAGGTGCTGTCTCGGACAATTTGGGGTCAGATAAATCTGCATCTATTTTTAAACAGTCACAGAATTCACTGGGTAAAACTGTATGTTTATATAATGATATGCTGAATAGAAATATCACCTAGCACAGGCATTAAAATAATATCAGGCTGTGGAGAACCTTGATAGAAACAAACACTGAGTGCTGGCACTTTCCAACGTTAGATGAGTAGTGTACCGGCGCTTTGTGTGGTGCTGCCGTTACTGTAATGTGATCATCAATATAAGACTACAGGTAGCGTAATGAATTCACAGAAGTTTTGGAAGCCTGGATGAGCAGGATTGAATGCATTTTTCCAGTTTAGATTCCAATCAGCCTATTCCCAGGACTCTCCAATCATTGCAGATGAATGACCTTTCAATTCTTGTTTTAGAGAAACTGTACGTGTTGAATAATTTTCCTTTAATTTCAGACCACTGTGGTTTTTATTTTTCAGTGTTGAAAATGAGCCCGTGAGCACACATCAGAAAAAGGGAAATGCGCTTTCATCAGAAGCAGTAAAGGTATGGTGTAAATTATTGTTTGTAAATATTATGGTGTCCCACCAAGAAAAGTTTACATTTCTGCACATTCTTCTTTTTACGGTTTTGTTTTATGTGTACAGAAGAGCATGTCTATTTTACATGATTAGGGTATCCAGCCTCACCCTGTACTTGGTCCATGAGGTGGGGTGTGAGCAAGCTTTGAGAAGGTTGTACTGGCTGCATTATGAGCTTCAGTTGAGGCATTTAGATGTTTGTGCCTTAGTTTTTAAATATCGAAGTCAGAGCATATGAATTTCCTGGTCTCTTTTCCAACGGAGGTTTTAAAGATTAAGTTGCATATGGAATGGTATAGACACCTCGCAGTGCTTTGGGGAGGTACAAATCAGTACTGTGTCAGTGCTACAGTGTGAGAGGTCTTTGTTTGGTTAGCTCACGTATGAGCTTGCTGGGCGCTACAGGACAAGCACCAGCAATGTATAAGCTACGTACCTATCTGTCCAGTTGCCAGTGAGTGCCCAAGGTCCTTGAAAATTATTGACCTTTTCAGTTCTCCTAAGAAAACTGACTGTTGGGTTATTTGGCCAATTTTGTCAACCACAGGTGTGGCTTTGGTTACTAGTTACAGATCACAAATAAATAAAGAAAGTGACAGTCAGCCAGTTGGATCCACTGGGTATTGTTTAGGTTAAATTAACCTGGTCAGCAGAAGCATAGAGAGTTATCTAAATTTTCTGTTACTGTTGCGTGTACTTTTTGACATGTTGAAAATGATAGGCAATGTACGTGTACTACACCTAAGAAAGTTCAGGTGTGCGCTCTGTTGAAAATGATAGACAATGTACGTGTACTACACCTAAGAAAGTTCAGGTGTGCATTCTGTTGAAAATGATAGGCAATGTACGTGTACTACACCTAAGAAAGTTCAGGTGTGTGTTCTTCCTGCTTTCTCAATGGAAGTGAAAATCATCTTTGCTTTATTGAGAGAAACAGGTCAGGGTCCCCTTTTCTTTGCTAGCTTGAGTTTGGCTACTAAATCTTGCTCTCTGGTTTCTTTTTTCTTTTTTTCTCCCCAGGCAGGATGTCACTGTGTAATACAGACTGTGTCTGCACCCGCTGTGGTCCCCACTCAGGCTTCTGAGTGTTGCGATTGCAGTATGCTTCATCATGCCTGACTCCACACTCGGGCTTTCTAACTTCCGCCTCCTACTTCTCTTCTACGGACAACGCTCAGCCAGCCTGCCGATTTACTGTGGCACAGGCTCGCTCTGCAGCTTTTTCTCTCTTCTTCAGTCGCTGAGAGTTAACCTACACAAGATTCCCACTTCTCAGGCTGTGTCTGAAATTTTGCCCTTGTGTTTCATAGCTACTCCTGAGATTTCACACTCCCAGGATTCTTTGACTACCAATTCCTGTCCATTCGTCTCTCAGCTCCTCGTTGCTTCTACATTGTGGATCTTCATCAGCCCTTTCTGCTTTCTTGGTTTCCTATTCTTTTGCTCTCTGCGTATTTCCCTGCCCTGCCTGCATCTGCCTGCATCTGCCTACATCTGCCTGCATCTGCCCACTGCCTCCACTTTCAGTCAGCAGACTCGGATAAAGTCAGCCTTTTATTTCCAGTCGTCCAGTCTTCCCTCTCCAGAGATTGGCTCCCGTGGTCTTCTTTCCACTGCTAGTGTTTGAGTTTGATGCCCAGGATTTCATTCTGAGGTCTAGGCAGCTGGACAATTTTACTCGTACTCATGAGATTATTCAGGGTTGCTTGCTTACAGGGGCATCCAGTTCATCCATGATCAAAATGACACAGGGCACTCTCTTTTCTGGAACATTTTGGTCCATATAACTGTCTATTCTTCTCTTTCTCGCTCTTGTCTTCAACCTGATGGAAGCCACTAGTACAGTTTTCAGCCTCTTCACATGGACCTATCATTTGGGGATAGCTGCTACCTAGCATTAAAGCAAGTATGTGTATTTGCTGAGTTTCAGCATGGCTCCAGGAAGGGACCAGACTGGGGGCAGTGAGGGAATGAAGAAAAATTGTACAGAGGGACACACAGAAAAGCTGGAAGTAGGTAGACTGGGCTCTCGGGTGGAGAAATCGCAGCACCTCAGAGATGAGTGTGTTTATTGTGTACAGTTGAATAGAGAGGAATGTTTCTATATACAGATGATCAGGGAGATGGGGTTATCACACAGAGATGAGCAAGGAGGCAGGGTGTGTAGTGAAAAGCGGGACCAAAGAGGCATCTTTAGCTAACCTCAGGAGGAGTGGTCTCTGCAGGGGAGCAGTCTTCAGGCCATGAATGTCTGGAGGTGAGGAAAACCGCTATGGTTGACATTTTCTTCACACGCTATCAACATTCCTACTCAGACCCCAGAGGAAAGCTTTGCCATCACTCTGAGCCTCACCCCAGGGGGAAAGGTTTGCTGTTCCCAGGGGTTTGAAGCTGTAGGTTCCTTGATATAGCAGTGCCCATGTCAACAACACAGATTCACTCAGGCCTTCGCACACTCAGGGCTTCCTCCTCTCCCCATATGCATTGGTAATACCATCATCAGTCACCTGACTTGAGGATAAAAACAGTTGAAAAAAGTTAGCAATAGCATTTGTTATATTGTTATTTTGAGCAGTTTCAATTGGAGAGTTTTCGTTTGTTTCATTTCTTTTCTTCCTTTTTTTTTTTTTCTGGTAATTTTTGAGACAGGATTTCTCTATGTAACAGCCCTGGCTATCCTGGAACTGGATTTGTAGACCAGGCTGGCCTCGAACTCACAGAGATCCACCTGCCTCTGCCTCCCGAGTCCTGGGATTAAAGACGTGCGCCACCACCGCCCCTCTTGTTTCATTTCTAATGACCAGTTTTCTGAAATGTCCACACTGTGTTTCCATCCTGTTAATCCTAATTGTGTGCCTTCTGTAATAAGGGGAAAATGTACAACAGTTTCCCTCTGCAGTCTGAAACATAACAGATTTATGATTAGTTGACATAGCCATACATATCTTATTTTATATTTGACATTGAGATATCAAGTTAAGATGTCAGTGATGTTGCCTAAGATGTTTGAGTACGAAAACTTAGTTTACTTTTGAATAGTTACAGCTATAATTTTATATTCTATTTGGACATCAAGTCCTTAATCCTTAAAATGTCATTTATATGTACTATAGAGCCTTTGGTTTTTCTAACATTGCTAGCTATTTCTAATGCTTGCATGTGTCTGTCTGCTAGAGTATGTATTTCTGTTATATTACTTGGATTTTTTATTTTAGCTGGAAAAATTTATCAGATATCTACTCTTCATCATGCCATTGTCCTGTAGCCTTAACATGTCGCTGTACTCGCATGCAGTTTTATTTAGAAGATAGAAAGCGTGTTGTGCCCCTTATCGATTTCCCTTCCTCCCTTTCAAAGATGAACTCATGAAGGTCTCCACCCCACGCCCTGTGCCAGGGATGTTGGTGGTCCCCCGGCCTGCATCCTCTGTTATCCTATCTTGTCTGCCTCTAGCCTTATCTTCCCATGTGCCTCAGCTCTCCCTCGTGTGTGTATATAGGTGACAGCAGGGGTCTCTGAGGATCTGGTTACCTCTCCCCAGCCTGTCACTTCACTCGGCTCCTACATTTTACTCAAAAAACCTCATATGGAAGTCTGCCTTAAACACTTTCAGTTTTTAATGTTTTCTAGTCCAACTCCTGTGTTTCCTTTAGTGCCCTCAGACCTGGGAAGCTCAGTGCTGTGTTTTTTGACATGGCAAGGATGCTTCTGACTCCCTAATGAATGAGGGCCATTCTGTAAAGCCAGTACATTTCAGGTCACTTAATGACCTCATTCCTTTCCATGCTCAGGAGCATTTTGATCTCCGTCCTCGGTCTACTTAGCCAACTGAAACACTTCATCTTCCAAGTCTTGTTTTCTTTTTCAGAAAGCTTTTTGGCCTCTCTTTGCTTTATGACACTGGGCTTTAGCTTCTACCTCTGGCTCGTTTCCTTCTCCTTTCTGTCCCTGATTCTCTCTGGGCCAAACAACGTCTCATGTAGATGTTTCACAGAGACGCTGAAGGCGCCTCACCTTCCTCGGTGTTAGTCATCCAACATGACGACTCGCTGTCCTTGGCTTCACCTTTGAACTCTCAGCTCTTTGCCTGATTTCTTTTACCCTGGAAGCCCCAGACTGGATCATTAATATTCCTCACCTTTTTCTGGGCATGTCCCTTTGAAATCTCAGATTCCATCTGCCTGGAAATCTCAGTGTCTTCAGGCATGTTCTATACTTTTTTGTGTGTGGTTTTATTTGGAGTGTGGGCTGGGAAGTGGGGAGAATTATCTGACTAGGACTTGAATGCAAGAATTAAAAGTAGCTAACAATGTTAGAAATACAGAAAGATCTACACAGCATATAAGTGGCGTGTGTGTGTGTGTGTGTGTGTGTGTGTGTGTGTGTGTGTGTGTTGGCATACATGTGCTGTTGTGCAAATGTGGTAATTAGAGGATAACTTCCAGGAGTTGGTTCCTTCTTTCCGCCACGTGGGCTCTAGAGATGGAACTCAGGCCACCAGATTTGGTGGCAAATTCCTTTACCTGCTGAGTCATCTTGGTGGCCTATATAATGAATATATTAGTTTGTGCATATTATAAGATTTCTTGTGTAAGTGGCCCATCTTTCCTGCATGGGTGAAGTGGCAATCAAATTTAAGTGTATTATGTGTTTTCCTAGTAAGAGACTCAGTTACTGAACTAATTTTGTAAGACACTTTTGCCTTAATAAAAGTTTGCTAACTTTTCCATTCCTAGCCATTTAGATAATAGCAATATCATATTGATTTAATATAAACATTGTGAAACATCTTTTTCAAGCATGGGAACACTTTTTTTTTTTTTTTGCCTCAACTGTAATCATCCCCAAAACACTTTGTGTAAACAAATTAAAGCAGGACTCCCTGTTCATGATGGAGTCCCCTGGAGCCTTACAGGCCACATTTCTTCTCTGCCAACTGTAACACGTCCTTGGGGAAGTTTTTAAATGACATGTGTGACGATGGAAAGAGCATCGTCTTCGGAACCAAACATCTGGGCTCAAGTCCCACATCTCCCGTGATGTGGTTTTGTAACTTGGAAGATGTTCTCCGCCACTCTGAACCATGGCTTATTGATCTGTTGTAGGGTTATCATTGCTTATTTCCTAGATGTGTTTTAGAGCAGACGGAGACAGTGTCTAAAGCACTGTGCTGCGCTGGTCACAAGAGATACTTGGAAAAAATCTTGCTTTCTTGCCATAAAAAAATGTGGCTTCAACGTAAACGTGTCTCTTAAGAAGGCTGGTGATGTATTTTGATTAAACAGTATAGGAAACTGGCTGTTAGAAACAATTCTGCTTGGCTCTTAGACTGAATGGCAGCAGGAAGGTGTGATAGAATGAATTCAACTTGTAGTCAGGGCCCTTGCCTGCTCACTGCTTTTGTGAAGATGCCTAGATGGAGAAGGTACATTTGTCACCCTGCTCTCCTGGTGGACAAAGGCATTGCAGGAGCCTAAGCCTATGGGCCTGGCTGTCCAGGTCTGGGACCTTGGGATCTCTGAGTTCCTGGGTATGTTGTCAGGTAGCTGGTTTGACTACCAACAGGCCCAACCTGTTGTAGATCTAGGAGGTTGCTACATTGTTACAAAGCATCTTATTAAAATGAACACTGAGTCTGAAGTATGTATCCACTCCTGATATGTGTGAGTACCTTTGCCCTAAAGGTGTCAAACATTAATTGTAGAGCATTAGACTCTTTTCAAACTGGAGAAATCTCTACACCATAATAGGAAGAAATAGCTTTCTCCGTATTTCATTTTTTTTTTTCTGTTTTCTCATTTCATTGTCTGTGGCAAAGTGCACCAGCATGCCTGTAGCCTAATGTGTATTCCTGAGCTTGGGGTTATACACAATTCTCCGATGTTCTTTTCCTCCCAGACGGTACACCGTGGGAAGATTCTGTAGCTCAGAGAAAATGGAACAGTGAAGGTACGAAATGGTGCAGTTCACTTCCAGAAGTGTTGCCTTTAAGGTTTCAATGAAGCCTCCAAGAGGTGGAAAGAGGTACCTGGTAGACAGTCCGATGTACAGGCTCATATCTCAGGAATTTGAGCAGAGGATACAAATTTGAGGGTCATCTGATTGACTGAGTTCATGGAAAATGCAATCTCACAGGGAGTGCATCAAAGTACTATGCTTCCAGGCTGGACTCGGAAGAAAATGCTATATATGAGAGACGGCTACAGGAGGTGACCTGGAAGGATATGAGGAGAGTAGTCAAAGAGGAAGGGGAACTGCTGAATGATGTTACAGAAGCCAGAGTCAGAGTCTCTGGCTCTTCCTTCAGATGTATATCATCTCGACTCAGAGGGAAACAAGTCCACTGAGTTAGCACATGAGACAGTGTCTTTGAGGAAGGAAGCATGGTCAGAGCATGACTGGAGAACAGGTCAGCTTGCAGGGACGCAGGCAGGGATTGTGATAGGGGAAGGAGAGGATGTCAGGGTTAGTAATGCCTTCTTAAGGATGCTGGGCTAAGGAGAGAAGAGAATCTCATTGTGTCTGGACACAGACTTCTGCTTGGTGTAGAGGCTTACTAAATGGTAATTGAGTGACTGGGCTCCCCAAGAAGATACCAGGGATGGTGAACTGGTGCCCAGTGGAGGAATCCATATGGGGGGGGAGGGGTAGTCTCTCTTTCCTCCTTGCGTGCAGAGCTAGAGAAAGAAGCAGGCCAGAGGCCACCATGCAGGTAGAGGAGAGGCTAAGTCCAGACTATCAGGGAATGACCTTCAGGTAGAATGCAGGTCTTATACTAAGTGTGAATGGATACCGGATGCTTAGTCTAAGGACTGTGAAAAGGGTTGGAAAGACTTCCTGGTGAAGCCCTGCCTAATTTTAAACCGAGATTTTTTTGGCAGTGTGGAAAAATAAACTGCATTTCCCATGGTCAGGGATCACTCGAGATCAGTGGAAAGTAACCAAGGATCAAGAAAGGATTTGAAGGTACTGGCTGTCCCTAACAGCTGAGTAGAGAGGATGGAAATGTGAGAACCGAAAGAAAGTAAGAATTGATGGAAGGAGGCTGTTCCGAGGCTGGAGAATTGGTATGATGGGCCCAGCTCGATCAGTGGGGTAGGAGTTGCAAAGATGCAAAGGTATGAGTGGACACTTGTGTGTGCCTGAGATTAAGAGTCAGAATCAGGATGGTTACAGTAAAAAATACGGCCCAGAGGTGGAGCAGAAGTGAGTGTAGGTCCCTGGAGTTGCGGGTGCAGAGGAACTGGCTCGTGTTCTGAAGGGCTGTCCTTGTGTGCAAAAAAGGCAGTAGCTGAGTGGATAGGAGGACCGAGCAAGGTCTGGTAGGAAGAGTCATCTGTTCCTCCTCTTTTCCACTCAGCATCTTTATTTGGCGACAGTCCTAACATCCTCAAAATCCTAGTCAGTATGTTGATGTAGCCCTCCCACCTGCTAAGGCTGTTAAATAAGATGACAATGCTGATTAATTTATTAATTTCTTGTATCACTGGAATGCGGCTTCCACAATGACGAAAGTTTGAGTATATATTCTTGGCCAGATCCAAACATAGTGTCCTATTTGTTATTTTTTAATAAATAAATACTTTAAAGTTTACCTCGAACTAACTGCTCTTTAGCTCATCTGTAGCTGAGTTAGGATTGCGTTCTCCAGAAGTATTTTTCCAACTGGTCTTCGTTTGGGGAGCCCAAGTCCCAGCTTCACCCAAGCCCCTCTTTTTGATCCTTATCTCCCTATCTTGTTCCTGGTATCAGAACCACTTGCACTTACAGGACTCTCCACACAGGATTGTTCCGGCTCTAGCACTGTCCTTTACTTGGAAGAGGAGTGTTCCTACCTCTCTCTAAGGCTAACACTTTCCCTTTATTGGAACTATTAGGAATTGCCCACTTTGTCCCATCACTTTTTCCTTTTCTTCTGGAACCTTCTAGCCTTTCCTTTCCCACAAGTGCAGAGCGGCCCCCAAACAACAGGAATTTCTGAAAAGCCAATTCTCTCTTGGAACCTAAGAGACCCTTTGTCGTTCTTCCTGGTTTGAGGCCTCAAAGATTCCCTTCCGTGTTGTGACTTTTCCTGTTTCGTTGTGGCTTGCTCACTGCCTAGCACCTTGAGTTTGAAATGGGCTCACAAACTTCTGAGCAATTACGGCTGAATAGTTGGGTTCTGAATGATTTTCATAGTCTGCTCACCCTCTACATTCCAACAAAAATCTGAGCACCTCTTAGACATGTTTCGGTGTACCTAGAAATGGTCCCACGAGTGAAATAGAGCTTTCTACGTTTGTGGGTTTTATTTTGTAAAGGAAGTAAGTGTGTGTGTGTGTGTGTGTGTGTGTGTGTGTGTGTGTGTGTGTACTAGTGAACCGAAGGATAAAGAGAGAGAAAAGACTCTTTTTGTATGTAGCGTACAGGACGTAGCTAATTAATGTAGATGGTGATGGCAAGGCCTATAGAAGAGTATGACAGAGTTGAGGGCTGGGTTATAGATACCCAAGGGAAGATGGTCTAGACAGAAGGAAGAGTAAATGAACAATTCCCAGGAGATCTGTCAGGGGATGGTCCTCATCTGGTTATAGTCTGCCTGTGGTCTTGGCATTCCTTACTCCCTTCTGCTTTTAGAGTTACTTTGTCCTTTGTCTGGAGACCAATATCCTGGAGGGAACAACTCAGTCTGGCTTTGCTCTCCACAGATTTCCCCGACGTCTTCTCTTGTCATGACTTTTAGTCTTTTACCCAACCTTAGCTCTGTCATTGGTCCCTTTCCCTTCTGCCCATTAGCCTTCTACCACACTCATAAGTGTGCACATTGTTCACATTTCACATCTCATACCTTGGATCTGGCAAGCTGAGATGTTTTCTTTAGACAGTGCATCTCTATCCCTCCTCAAGTTAATTAGGCCCTCCACTGTGGGCCTCCCTTTTCTAGACGTCTCCCCCACCCCCAGTGGTCAGCATCTTGTTCAGTTGTCCACTCTGGGAAGACCCTAGCTAAGTGAGTCTTAACCGGTACTAACATGGAGCAGACTGTATGTAGATGGATGAACTTAAATAAAGATCACACAACATCACAGCCTACTATGTTAAAAAGAAAAAAAGGAAAAGAATTCTAAAAACACATGCCTTCCTCTTTGCAGTTATATTTTATGTGTGGAATAACTGTGTCTTTGTGCATAACTGGAATAAATGTTTGTTATTGTTTGCTTGAATCTGAGTGCTTTTTTTTTTTCTTCTCCTGTCTCCTCAGAACAATGGTAAACAGGCCTATTGGCAGAAGGAAGTGGGCCCCACCTAATGAGAGCCTGTGGTTGGCCTAGCTTCATTGTTTTCCAGGCCCATGGCAGAGAACAGCTGCTTTAGATCAGGCTTGAAATTTTAACTATAGAAATGCAGATTTTATTGTAGGTGTTTCAGTTAAATGTTCTTGCTTGTTCACATTTGTTTCCAGATTTAGAAACTCCCTTCTTGTTGAGAATCTTCTAATTACTGAGAAAAAAATTCTCAGAAGATTATGAGGGGAAAGTTAAGCAACTGAGACATTTAAAGACATTGCCGAAATCCCAGAAGCTGAAAATAGAAAATGAAGAGAAGCAAGCATTGATTCCTTTGTGAATCGCAAGCATTTTAATAATATTCAGGTGGCCATAGTTCACCTTCTTCAAGTGGCCATGAGTGGAGAGCAGTCATTCATGATAGTCACAGCAAAGCGTGAATCAGACGCTCAGTGCTGGCTCATTTTGACCCATGGAGAAATAGCCTGATCAGAAATTAGAACAAATTAAATGAAGTAGTCAAAGGACAAAATGGTCTTTGATATATGTGAGCGAACTAGCATGTCTTTTGCCAAATTGTGAGGCAGTTGAGGCCAGGGCTCCACTAACCTAATGAGGGGCTGTAGGATGAACAGGGTGAGTATGGGAGGAGGAAATGTGGGGTTAACTCGCAGATGAAACCCATGGAAGGTGAGCCTTGCAGAGACTCTAAAAGACTGGTATATTCCAACAGTAGAGGCTTACAAGTTATATCTAGTCCTAACTTGATATAATAATAGAAAAATGCTGTTACCGGAAAAAAACAAAAAAAAAAAAACAAAAAACAAACAAAACAAAAAAACCCAGCAACAAAACAAAACAAAACCAACCTCACTTCTGAGGTGGCCAGCTTAAAATACTGACTTGAAATCATTTTGCTCATCATATTTTTAACATTATTTTCAATGCCTCATGGTATATTTGATAAGTGTTATTTGTCGGTGTTATTTACCGGGTGCGAGAGAAAACTCGAGGTGCAGCGGAACCCACTATTATTAGAGTTTTATTAGGGCAGGGAAAGGGGGATTATGTAAAAAGGCCTACCGAAAAGGGAGCTGTAGAAGAGAGAGTTGGGGAGCAGGTGGACCTTGCTTTTATAGGTCACCTCGTGCATGCCTGTATGTGTGTATGTAGCTATTGCCATGCATGTGCATAGATTACATGATCACACTGCGTGCAGATTACATGACCCCAAGGCACATGGGTTACATAGGATGCAAGGCCCTGGAGTGACTAAGCATTTTGCCTGACTGCTGGACAGCTCGTGTGTGACCATGTAGTTGGGAAGTGACTAAGAACGATAACACTCCACACTTTCTGTTATTATAAAAAGTGGGGGTTACGGTGGCAGGTGAATGGGAATGGGGGTACTGTGTCTCCTGGAACTGTTTTCAGCTGACTCAGCGGGTGTCCGTTAATTTTTGGGCGTGGGGAAGGGGCTTTTCTTGAGGTAGCCAGGCGTTCTGAGGTAGCTGATTGTCTTCGCTGCTGTTTTTAGCCCTGTGGAATCATCCTTTGTTGCTTGGATCTGACAAGGTGCTGGTGAGGCAGAAGAGAAGTTTAGGGGAAAAAAAATATTTTGGGGGGGAAGGGGAGATGAAGGGGGCAGTCCCAGGATGAAGGAGGAGGGGTCCTGGAACCAGGAAGTTTGAATGATACTTATGGTGGCGCAGGCCTTTAATCCCAGCACTCGGGAGGCAGAGCCAGGCGGATCTCTGTGAGTTCGAGGCCAGCCTGGGCTACCAAGTGAGCTCCAGGAAAAGCGCAAAGCTACACAGAGAAACCCTGTCTCGAAAAACCAAAAACCAAAACAAAACAAACAAAACCAAAAACAACAACAAAAAAAGAATGATACTTATTTGAAGTGGATCTGACCTGTCCAGGTGGGTCCAAGATGACTCTGGAGCTCAGATGGATTTTTAAGTTTATGAAGGAGACAAATTTTAAACATATTAAGAAGCAGCCAGAGGGAATTTAAAATCCTGAGCTGGTAGCCATGATACTATAGTGTTTAGTACTCTGCTAACAGAATTTTATTGGTTAGTGTTAAAAGAGAGTCATATGGCAAGAGAGAGAAATCTGGAACATGCTTTATTTTTATTATTACCAATTATGCTTTTTATCTTCATCTGAGAGAAACCTGTTTACTTTCATTATCGAGGTATCATTTCAGCGATTGATTGTTGAGGGCATTTAACAGTAATAAATTGTTATATTAAAGTCTGTTTTGTTTTTTTTTTTGAGTCGGGGTGTGAATATCTCTGGAGTGTTACTGTTTCTCACCGCCTGGGTATATTTGATGGCCCTTGCACCTCCGGCTCTATGGCTGACATTGGTCCTGTAACAGTTAGCTGAGTAGTTAATTAGAAATTTGAATATGTCATTAGAGACAGGGAAGAGAAAATGATGAAGCAGAAGGTGATCAGTAGAGACAGGAGAATGCGGAGGGGGAGTCAGGAAGAAAAGACACATGAGGTTCCTAGTCTGGTGGGATTGAGTACAGTTGTGGGATGAAACCTCATTCTTCTGGAATTGGAGACAAGGCAGTTGATTCTGGTGTCCTCTGGAACTTAAGAGAGCGTTGCCCTGTTTGTGTCACTGTGTATGAGGAATAACTGCCCTGGGGTGGGGGTAGGGTAAATGGCTTCAGGTGAGACTGATGAATCCAGTGGGGGAAGCCCTCAAGCTTAGCAGCTGTGGAGGTTACAAGAATTACCTTGAAGGGTCCCTGCCATTTGGGGGGAAAGGAGTGAGAGGTGCTGCCCTGGAGGGGAAAGGAGGACCTGATCCCCAGTGTGGATTGGGGTGGGCAGGGGTTGTCACATGGCTGGGGTAGGGAATGGTCCTCAAAATTCCATAGGAGGGAACGGAAATGATAGAGCAAGGAGGTGAGCAGGTGGTCAGGGAGGGGCAAAGGTTTGCATAGGAGGCCAGGGGTTAGAGCTGGACTCCTGTACGTGAGTTTGAACGGTGCAATGGAGAGGGGTTGCTTGGGAAGAGCCCAGAGCCTGAGAAGAGCCAGAGGCAATAATTTTACCCAGTCAAGGTGAAGTTCCTGTGACATCTTAATAAGAATGTTTTTTAAAGAGCCGTTGGTCCATTCCACCTTCCCTGAGGACTGAGGATGGTGAGGGATATGGAAATGCCAAGGGATGTTAAGAGCTTTAGATAGGGTTTGGGAAATCTGGGAGGTGAACTCTGGGCCATTATCAGACTGGAGAGAAGCAGTGATCCCAAATCAGGGGATGATCTCCCAGAGAAGGAGGTCAGCGACTGTCTGAGCCCATTTATTAGAACCTGGAAATGCCTCCACCCAGCTCGAGAAGGAATCCACGAGCACTAGAAGAAATCCACGAGCACTAGAAGATATTTAGTTCATCTGACAGTGGGCATATGGGTAAAATTGAGCTGCCAGTCAGTCCCTGGAAGGGAGCCTCCAGCCTGGTGGGTGGGAAAAGGTTGGCTCCAATATTTAGAATTGGGATCTGACTTTTGACAAAATTTAGAAAAGGCAGTAATAGTTTTTTTAAGAACTGTAAGTCCTCAGAGGTAGGCTGTAGGTGAGCTTTGACAAACTGAGACAGGGCCTGACTATTAGGGTGAAAGAGCTGATGGAGATAGGACCGTACTAGAGAGGAGGAAGGGGCTGGAGGAGCCGAAGGAGCAGTTGCTGGAGGAGGAGTGCGAGGTGGGAAAGGCGGGGGTTCATTAACAGGATCTGAAGCAGTAGTAAGAGGTTCCTCTAGTTCAGGGTGCATAGCTAGGATCATGTGGGCAGGTGAGTAAGGATCAAGGAGAGAGAGTTTGGTGCTAAGATAGAAAAACGCCTAGATGTAAGGTAATTCTTTCCATTTGCCCATTTGCTGACAGAAGTTAGATAATTCCTGTAAAATATTGGGGTCCAACGAGCCATTAGGTGGCCAATTTTTATTATCTAAGGGATATTTAGGCCATTTTTAGTGCAGAGGTTGATAAGCTTAGAAGTCTTTAAATAAGGCATTAAGCTGAGAGGTTTGAGGGTTTCCAAAAGGCCTCCCAGAGGAGATGTGGGCCCCTTGGGATTGGAAGCCTTGTTTCCCATGACTGTGGCAGAGAGAAAATAATAATAATAAAAAAATAAACGAGATCCAGTGGCTACAATATCTCAGGCGTCCCAGTGATCAGGAGAGGATAGATTAATGGCACAAGTCCTCAGTGTTCTGT